>SNQJ01S0119206.1:29095-56482 GCA_010110895.2 Picea sitchensis
AACAATACTGTGAAGAATGATGTGAAATGAGGGAGTGAGAGGTCTCTTAAATAGCTTGAGAAGCTAAGGAGACCCCTCTTGGATCATCAACAAGTGTCAAACATCCAAGGGACAAGACAACTCAAAGGTCAAAGCAACCAATGCGAGACTAAGCTTTTAGGGTGAGGGGAAATGGCAAGAAAATGAGTTGGATAGGGAGAAAGCAAGGTAAAGAGGGCGTACTTGGCAAGTGAGGGAGTCCACGCATGCATTAAAGCAAGCTTCCAAATCCAACGCTTGATGTTTCTACCTTCACGTGTGACCCTTTCCATTTATTTAAGAGTTAAAGCGTAAGTCTTAGTGGAAAGTGTGAGGATTGGGAAGAGAGTGTGGGAAAGTGTGTGAGACACACTCCCAAAAGATATGTGAGAGGTGGAGGGAAGGACCCACACAAGCTTCCAAGCAAACTCCAACTTGAAACTTGATGTTTCCATGTTTTAGAAAGGAAAGGCGTGAGTTCAAGGGAAAGACGTGAGGGAAAGTGTGAGGTGTGAGGGACGTGGAGGGATGCGTGTGGGGGAGTGTGAGTGTCACACTCCAAAAAGGATGTGGAGGAGTAAAGCGTATGAGTGGAAGAGAGGAGGGGCCCTCAACCAATTATTAAATAAAAATTTAAAAGCTCACATGGGGAGGGTGTATGTATCCCTCATAAGGGGAATTAATTAAAAGGTGAGAAATAAATTAAAAGTGGGTTTAAGGGGTAGGTAAAGCTTAGGAATAGGTTAGGTGGGCCGCTCTCATTATTAATGCCACTTACTTCACTTGATTTGGACCATTATTACAAAATTTACATTTTCCCATGTTCTAGGTTTGGCAATTAAAACCGCCATTTTCCGAAAAAACTCATAAGTGGACAAAAAACCTAGCAAAACTTGTCCGATTGAGTTGAAACTTGGTCCATTGGTTTAGGGGGTCTCATTAGTTTTCTTTTGAGTACAAATACCCCTATCAAAAATCCCGGCACCTAAGTTTTACATTAAATACCCAGAATTAATTAATTCCGAACCTTAAAAAAAAACCTGGCTATACTTGACGGAATTCCGTGAAATTTCGCGTGCTGTCTTACATGGTCATTTACAACATTCCTAAACACTAGCTACCTAGGAATGAATTCATTAGAACGCCTTTCACCACTTTGGAGGATTTATTGAGTGGTAGTGAAAAACTCAAGGGAGATTAACCTGATTGGTTAGAACTTAGGCCACATTAACCTCCTGAGGATAAAAAACACTCAGTGAAAGGAACTCTCCTAATGAAGAAACCCTAAGGCAACTGACCTAACATGATCCATGTAGATCTATTACATTATAAACTCGTGCAGGGGTGCGGAAATCCCGCTTACAAAAAACTGTGTGCTGGAGCAAAAAATGCCCTGTAGAACCAAAAAGTCTTCGACATGTTTGCATCTGATGATGCATATCTTCATGGTACATGGAGTTGACCCCCTAGTTGAAGAGGTGGTCAACTCTACCCATTATAGTGAATGATTGATCAAACAAACACTCAAACCTTTCTCCTTGAAGCTTTTACTAACCTTTACTAACCCTAAACTAGACTAATTCCTCATGTAACTTGCTGCTGTTGCAAATCTTTGCTACAACCATACAAATTTATGCTAATTTGCTTCATTCACCTACATAACTTACTCTTAGCTCATTCAAAAATTGCTTGTGACAATTGCCAATTTATCTACTAGATAAAAGCTAACCTTGCATGGTGTTTTCTACGATTTTAAGCATTAGAATTTGCTGCTGTTACAAAAGATTGCTACAGCCATCTAACTGCAGCAAATTCTCTGCAAAAATGACACATTATGCTAGCCAGACATTGCCAAATTTGCTTGTGACAACTTATTATCATTCTGCTAGGTTAAAGCTTTTCCTTCTTGTCTTTTTCAAGCATTTGCAAGGCATAATTTTTGTGGCTCTTATAAAATACTAATTGTTGTAAACCGTTACATTGCTGCAAATTCATATCAGCTAGCTTATCTTTTAAAGGTTCATGGTCTTATGAATCACTAACATCATCTGGTACTTGAAAGCTGCTATATTTTTCCTTTGTTGTCTTGTTCCGGGCAGGTACACCATATATTCACTTTGCTTCATATCTTACAGACCATAAGAACCCTTTGAATTGAGTGACCAGTGAGGGGCATTTTCTTGCACCTTTGACTTAGTCTTATCAGCCCTTTAGGTCACTAGGGACGTCTCCCCTGGGGTAACTTTGATATACCCCTAAACAGAAAGGGGTTTTCTATTAAGGTGACAGTGATAGGTCACCCCCTGTTACGCCAATCTTGCATCCACTTGCCTTGGGCTTTGGGAAAGTACAGATTGTGCGATAACATGGACCAAGCTGGTGTGGTGGATGCTGCTGCTGCTGGTGATGTGTAGAATACATCAATTGAAAAGAAGGGCCCTCCGGGGCTATGCTCTGTCCATATGGCTCTCGACACTCCATGTGTGCGATCTGTGGGCCTCGGGACATAATCTCCTTAGTTACCCCTAGGTTAGGGGTAACAGTTACATTGATCCTAAAATAGTGGATAGATTACATTTGGAGAAAAGTAAGCTTGAAAAGTCAAGTTTGTTTCAACTAGCCACAGGAACCAAAAGAAGGATCAATGAGATGTTCAGAGGTTTTCCAATAAGTCTTAATGGATTGAGTACTAATGTTGACCTAAATATCATATCATTGAGATCTTATGATATCCTAATTGGAATGGATTGGTTGGACCAACATCATGCCGTCCTAGATTGTCATAACAAGACATTTACATATCTTGATGAAGGAAAACAAAGCACTATGAAAGGATTTCCAAGACCCATTTCTATAAGGGAGATTTTAGCCTTACAATTGAAGAGATGTTTCAGGAAAGGATGTCAATTGTATGCAACTCATATGGAAGAGCCAGAAAAGACAAAAGGGCCAAGCCTAGAAGAATTTTCAGTATTGCAAGAGTTTGAAGATGTATTCCAAGAAATACTAGGATTGCCACCAAGGAGGGAAATAGATTTCTCTTTTTATTTAGTACCAGGAGCTGTCCCGGTATCAAAAACACCTTACAAAATGAGTACAGCAGATTTAAAATAATTACAAATGCAACTAGAAGAATTGTTGAAGAAAGGGTACACACGCCCTAGCGTTTCACCCTGGGGAGCACCATACTCTTTCTCAAAAAGAAGGATGGAACATTGAGGTTGTGTATTGACTTTAGACAACTGAATAAAGCCACTATGAAGAACAAATACCCTCTAACCAGAATTGATGACCTCTTTGATCAACTAAAAGGGGCAAAGATATTTTCAATGATAGACTCAGGGTCATGATGCCACCAGGTAAGAATCAAGGAAGAAGACATCAGTAAGACAACCTTTAGAACCAGGTATGGACATTATGAATTTGTAGTGGTGCCATTTCGACTGACCATTGCACCAACTGTCTTTATGTGCTTAATGCATGTCATATTCAGAAATTATCTGGATAAGTTTGTCATTGTGTTCTTGGATGACATACTTATTTATTCTAAGTCTGAGGAAGAGCATGAACATCACTCAAGGTTGGTGTTGCAAGTGCTGAGGGAACATCAACTTTATGCCAAGCTTAGTGAGTGTTCTTTTTACCAAGAATAGTTCCATTATTTTAGAACATGGCATAGCAGTAGACCCAGAAAAGATTGAAGCTATTAGAGGATGGCCAACACCATGGAATGTTTCAGAAGTCAAATTTTTTATGGCATTAGCCGGATACTACAGGAGATTTATAGAAGGGTTCTCTAAGATTGCTCATCCCATCACTTCTTTACAAAAGAAGGGAATTAAATTCGAATGGACAACAAAGTGTGGAGAGAATTTTAATTTGCTGAAAGAATTACTTACTAGTGCACCTATTTTAAAGATTGCTGACCCAAATGAGAATTTTATGGTATGTATAGATGCATGCAAGGAAGGACTTGGTGGAGTCCTCACCCTTGGACATGTCATTAGTTATGAATCCAAAAAGCTTAAAGAACATGAGCAGAATTATGCCACACATGATTTGGAGCTTGCTACCATAGTTCATGCATTGAAGATGTGGAGGCATTATCTCATGGGAAAGAGATTTGAATTAATGACAGACCATAGTGGTCTGAAATATCTTTTTAATGCCAGGCAGACAAGATGGCTTGAATTTTTAAGTTAGTATGACTTTGACATCAAGCATATCAAGAGAAAATAAAATAGAGTTCTTGATGCACTCAACAGAAGAGTACATCTCATGCATGCTACAACCATTAGTATGCATCAGTCAGATTTAAAGAGCATAATTTTAGATGTTGTTGTTACAAATCAACATTACCTATAGGTAAAAGAAATTATATAGCAGGAAAATGTACAACAAAAAGTTAAAGAGTATGAGATCAAGGAAGATGGATTACTTATGCATAAGAATAAAATTTGTGTTCCTAGTTCCAGAGAACTTAGGAATTTGGTATTAAAAGAAATGAATAATGTTCCATAATCCAGACATCCCGGTTAACAAAAAACAATTGCGACAGTAAGAAGCCAATTCTTTTGGCCAAAAATGAAGAAGGATGTTGTTGATTACATTCCTAGATGTATGGAATGTCAGAGATTGAAGGCTGAGCATAGACACCCAACAAGTTTGCTACAATCATTACCAATTCCAGATAAGAAATGGGAAATGGTAACCATTGATTTTATAACTAAGTTGCCCAGGACAACAAGGCAACATGATTCAATAATGGTAGTGGTTGATAAATTGACAAAGGATGCTCATTTTGTTCCTGTTAAGATGACTCATACAACAACTAATATTGCAGAAATTTACATGAGGAAAATTGCTAGGTTGCATGGGATACCTAAGACAATTGTTTCAGACAGAGACACATTTTACTTCAAATTTCTGGAGAGGATTATTTAAAAGATTTGGTACAAATCTGAATTTTAGCACAACATACCATCCACAATCAGATGGGCAGACAGAGAGAGTCAACCAAGTGATTGAAGACATGTTGAGAACGTATGTGATGGATAAGCCATCTAAGTGGGAAGGCTACTTGCATTTGTTTGATTTTTCCTATAATAATGGGTATCAAGCTTCATTGAAGATGAGCCCATTTGAGGCTTTGTATGGTAGAAAATGCAATACTCCAGTAAGTTGGGGTAACCCAGCAGATAGAGTAGTACTTGGGCCAGAATTGCTTAAGGATATGGAAGACGAGATGGTTCAAATTAATCAAAATTTGAAGGCAACACAAGATAGACAGAAGAGTTATGCAGATAAGAACAAAACAACTAGAGAATTTAAAGTGGGAGTGCATGTGCTTTTGAAAGTGAAGCTCAAGAAAAGCTCATTGAAGTTGGGAAGCTGTACAAAGCTAGCAGCCAGATTCTGTGGTCCATTTGAGATATTGGACTGAATAGGGCCAGTTGCATACATGCTTGCATTGCCTGTTTCCATGAATGTGCATAATGTATCTCATGTCACTTTGTTGAAAAAGTATGTACATGATCCTAACTATGTTATTGATTGGAATTTGGTTCAGGTGGAGCCAGAAGGAGACTTTTAGCTCTAGTCGGTGTGCATATTGGACAAAAAAATCAAAATGCTCCAGAATAAAGTCATAGAATTGGTAAAAGTTCAGTGGACCTGCTACGGTCCTGAAGATGCTACTTGGGAGCATAAAGATGCCATGTGGGCAAAGTCCCGCGACTTTTTGAATAATTTTGAAATTTTGATTTCTATTTTGTATATACACCGAGGACAATGCCAAAATAAGGGGGAGGGGAATGCAATACCCCGATTTTGAGTCCCCATATTAATAATGTATTTTGTTTATTTGATGAAAGGCTTGTGTGCCTAAACAATTAAAAGGGGCCAGAGTGTCTAGGAAATGTAATACTTTGAACATTGCAAATAATAAAATACATTGCTGGCTACAAGACGAACAAGGACAAAGTTATAGGGGGCTATGATTTCACGAGAGAGGGGGATAAAGGGGATAAGTCTTTTATTATTAATTTTGTTTTAACCACCTTGGAATTTTAGAGAGGAAGAAGTGTTTACATGAGCTTCTTGGGGAAAAGGCTAGGTGGTTCTTGATTTCATGTAATTATATAAACACCTCTTGTGGGATGTTTGGGGGTTCACTCTTCATTTTTGTTCTTCATTCATTGTTACTCATTCATTATTCCTCATACATTCTTGTTCTTGGTTGGGACATGGGGACAAATTGCTGAGGAAAGAATCCATTGTTTGTTGGCTGTAGTAATTACTGGTGTACTCCAGCCATGAATTGGTGCTTGCATGCCTGAGATGCATTGGCATGTGCTAAACATTGCTCATAACTGCGAATCTTGAGTCCCAGGATGGAGATTCTTCACTAGATACAATGGAGCCCTAGAAAGAGGTGGACAGCTTGAGGGATTGCGTGACAATGAAGAGGGTTCATTTTCTTTGGGTGGTGCAGGCTGGAGAGAAGAGAGTTGGTGTACTTTGGATTGCCGTGTGTTGGAAACCTGTGAGGGCTTGATTCTTGACTAATTTACGAAGCTAAGTGTCGCTCTGGAACCCGTCCTTGTGGATTCATAGCCCTGGCTCCAGGGTGACCTGCTGTTGAGACTTGGAACAACAACGTCTATGGTTGGGTGGAACGTCCTTGGTCTACAACCAATTGGTGATTTATTTTGTTTAAGATAGGTGCTCTTTGTCATGTGTTTCTATGCTTGTATATCTATTTTTGATGTGTATTAATTATTATCTTTGAGATTCGTTATTATAATATGCATGCTTGCTGGTTATTGTTGTGCATGGCATATTGTTCATTTATTTTATGTTGTAGCATGAATCTTGATTATTGCATGTGAGTCTTTCATGCTTCTTTATTAATTAAACATTATTAGAATTCAAAATTGGTTCAAGAAGTGCATTCTTGGAGTAGCGTGGCCCGGCCTTGGTGGCTGGGTACATTACAATCAAGGTTAAGGGCGTGGTTAAGATGGATAAGACAAGATAAGCTAATTGTGCATGTGTGAGTGTGGTTACAACAATGATGTCTAAAAGAAATTAAATGCCCCGAAACACTAGCTAAAAGAAAAGAGAAAAAAAGGCTGATACACTAGCTATCAAAAGGAAAAGGAAAAGTAATTGCTGCAATAAAACTTGAAATAATAGACAGTATACTTCAACAATGGCAGGTTTATAACAACAATAGTAAATCAATCCTAAATTAGCAAGAATGCAATGGAAGATATGCCAAATGTTAAGTAAAAGACTATCAAACCATAACCTAATGATTGTTTGAAAGAAAAAGTATTAAACTATGTTAGATGAATGCAATATGATGAAACCCTAATGGCTGAAAATGCAATTAATGCAGCAATTATAATGTTAGAGGATGATCCTAAGCTAAGATGCAAGGTGTTAAGCTATATATGATGAGGAATGAAATGCAAATGCAAAATCTTAAGGCTATCACCAAGTCGTTGGGAGAGAGAAAGCTAAACTAGGGTTTTCTATCACTTGCAACAAGAGAAAGATTAGTGCCTTCTTGAGTCTTTGGGCATATGGAGTCAATGTAACACCTTCAATGGAGGCTAAAAGAAAGAGAAGACTTGAAGATCAAAACCCTAAGATTATACAATCATAGGCCTAGGCTTAACCTTCTAGCAAACAAACCCTAGAGTTTATACAATCATAAACACCTAGGTGCCGTCCTATTTCTCCTAGAGCGTCTAGCAAGAGATCAAGTGTAATTAGGTCAAATGCTAGAATTTGTGCAATCATAAACCTTAGATTCTAACCAATAAAGACAAGGTTAGGGGGATGCACAATCACAATCCCTAACTTGACCTTAAATGCTTCAACAAAATTAAGATGGATAAAACAAGGGAAGGGGATGAACAATTACAACCCTTCCTTAGGGTTTCTAACAAAATTATTCAAGGAAACAAGATAACATGCAACTTATCAACCATTTGATATAGCATCCACCTAAAATACCATGAACAAACATAAATACTTGGAAAGAACACTTACTATACCAAGTCGCTATGCATGAGGTGATCCGGATTATTTTGAGAACAAAATAAAGGCAAAGATATAACAATGAAATATATAGAGATATTGTAATAACACATAAATACAATGATGCACAATTTTCTATTAATGAGAGAATTTACAAAAACTGTAAAATTATAGAGTGAATGACTCGCTAGAATGGTGGCATCTTATCTCTGAGGAGAGATGTGATGGCTATGCTCATTCGCAAGAAGATGATGATGTTTACAATGAGGCTCTAGAGGCCTTTTTAACATAAAGAAAATCCAAAACCCTAACCTTGGAAGATGAAACACCGAAAGGTTTGCGGGCCTCGATGGGCGTGGTTGGTACGTCAACTTCCCAAGGGCGTAACTTTTGCATACGATCTCCGTTTGGGGCGTTCTATACCTCGTCGGAAAGGTATAGCCGAGGAGTACATATTTTGTTCGGCCTAGACCATGCCATCAATTAACATATGGATGTTGTCGTGCCCAAAAAACGTCGTTTAGGGCCTCAAAACGGCCCCGAAAGTTTAGGACCTGGAAAAACGTAGAAAAACTGCCAAGGTGAAAACCCATGTTTTGAGCCAGTGGAATAGGTGGGTGGTCACCAATTTTCGCCTGGATCAATCCTCCCCCCTTAGGAAGCAATGGTCTCCATTGCATTAAGTCCCCGGGGAAGCTTTTGCTGAATCTGAACCTTGGTGAGCTGCTTGCCTTGCTGAAGAAGCTGCCCTACTTAGCTTGTTGAAGGTTTTTATGAACCTATTGTTGGAGGGGTTGGATCTGTTTAACCAATCTGGCTGCATAATCTTCCTGAGTGTGGGAGGATTCTGTTGGTGAAGATGTAAGATGAAGAACATGAAGGAGTTATCATAACTTGGTTTGACTGGGCAGTGTGGAATCACCCCCGTAGGTGTAGTAGGAATATCTTGGTGCTCTTCTACAATCTTGTTGATCTGCTTCTGCTGGATAGAAGGGTCTTGGGCCGAGGCTGCAGTGGTTGTAGTGTCCTTCTCTTCTGACCAGGTTGCGAAGAGGCTAAACTTTGCGGTATGAGAGATTACTTTGCGGCATTGTTTTGTCAATACAGTAGTCGAAACTACCTCTGGTATCCTGTAGGGCTGACCCCCCAGAGTAACAATGACACTATGGGGTCGAGACTCATAAACAACATGACGCCTTCACATATATGGCTGGCCTAACAGAGCATCACAGACTTCCAGTGGGGCAATATCACACAATACCTCATCCTTGAAGGGCTTGATGCCGTATGACAGGCGACACTTCTGGCTGACACAAAGATCTTGTCCATGGCGGGGCCATTCGATTTTGTATGGCTGTGGGTGTGGTATTGTCGACAAATTCAACTACTTAACGACCTCCACTGAGATGAGGTTCTTCTGGCTTCCGCTATCAACAATAAAATGCAACGGGGTCCGCTTCACCCACATTTGTGAATGGGAAAGGCGCTCCCCCTCCTCAGGATCCTCTGGTTCTTCTGGTTGGATTGTTACGGTCATGACAATAGCAGTGGGTTCTGCATCAATTATTTGTCTCCTATTATTATTGTCTGAATCAGAGTCCGAGTTGGGGCTCGACTCTGTTTCTTTGAGCTCGTCTACCAATGATTGTTTCGAGCGACATTCATCGGTGTTGTGCCAAGGGATTTTGTGGAAGTCGCACCACTTCCCATTTTCCTTCTTCGTCTTCTCGTTTCCCTTCTTTTCCTGTGGCTTGGACTGGTTGTCTTGAGGTTGACTGTTCTGTGAGTTAGGGATGACTTTACCATACTTTGGTTGTTGTGGATTTGGAGACGCAAATTACCGCTTGTTTCGCTGTTTAAATTTCTTCTCGATTTTGACAACATATCTATAAGCAGCTCCCAGTGATGAGATGTCCAGAAACACCATTTTGGTTTGGATGTACCTGTTTAGAGCCCCGTGGTATTTTAGAACCAGATGTCGCTTAGAGTCTTTGATACCCAACTTGGTGCGCAAGGTATGGAAGGTATTTGTGAACCTCGACACTGTTTGGTCCCGCTTTTGATGCAGCGTGGTCCATCTTATGTACTGGTAATCATAGTTTCCCACAGGGTAATATTGTTCCTTGACCACATCCATAAAAAAATCCCAAGTGGGCTCGACCCCAAATATTCCAGATTCCTCTGTGGAATTTTTCTCCCATTAAGTTTCCCACCAATGTTTGACATGGGGGAGAGCCTTAAGGAGCACAAAGGTGATCTTTTCTCTGTCGAAAAAATTGTGAACAGAGAAATAACCTTATAGAAAATTTAACCATTTTTCCAAAGAATCCGTATCAATCTAACCTTCAGATACAGGAATATCAAAATTAACTTGTACCTTGAATGGGGTAGTATCTCCAAAGCATCTGCTTGATGAAGACGCGCATGTTATTGTCGACAATCGTTGAAGGATTTGGGAAAAATTCTCCAACATCTCGTTCCTCTGTTGCACGAGGACTTTCGCAAGCAACAACTTGATGGGATCTTCTGCTCCCTCGTTCCTCTTCTCTTCTGCCATGGGAGGCCACTTGGGTTGGCGAGAGTGGTTATCCTCAAGGGAAACTAGCTCGAGACCCAACTCTCTATACCCTGACGTCGTCGGGGACATGCACAAGAAACGAAAAGGAGTAGCCTGCTTTGATAAAACTGATCCAGATTATTTTGAGAACGAAATGAAGGCAGAGATATAACAATGAAATATATAGAGATATTGTAATAACACAGAAATATAGTAATGAACAATTTTTATTAATGAGAATGTACAAAAATTGTAAAATTATAGAGTGAATGACTCGCTAGAATGGTAGCAGCGTATCTCTGAGAAGAGATGTGATGGCTATGCTCATTCGCAAGAAGATGATGATGTTTAGAATGAGGCTCTATAGGCCTTTTTAACATAAAGAAAATCCAATGCCCTAACCCAGGAAGATGAAACGCAAAAAGGTTTGCGGGCCTCGATGGGGGTAGTTGGTACGTCAACTTCCCAAGGGCGTAACTTTTGCATACAATCTCTGTTTGGGGTGTTCTATACCTCATCGAAAAGGTATAGTCGAGGAGTACATATTCTGTTCGGCTCAAACTATGCCCTCAACTATCGTTTGGATTTCGTCGTGCCCAAAAAACGTTGTTTAGGGCCTCAAAACAACCCCAGAAGTCCAAGACCCAAAAAATCGTAGAAAAATTGGCAAGGTCGAAACCCATGTTTTGAGCCAGTGGAATAGGTGGGTGGCCATCGATTTCTGCCTGGATCACGAGGAAACCCTAGTTTGATGAAACATCCACCAAAACAAGACAAAACATCCACAAGATTGTTCCTCCAAAAGTGCTCATAAGTACTCCATGATGAAAAAGAAGATAAGACAAGTAACAACGATTCTCCATAAGTGCGAGTTGTGATTTGCAAATGAGGAGCACTAGCCTTCTTATATGCGGTAACCCTAGCGCTTTAACCCTCAAAAGCCCCTAAAAACATAAAATATCCATGATACAAGATGGATAGGCCAAGGCTGATCCCCGAAAATACCCTCCAACATAAAGATAAAATGAAAATACATCAAAACGTCTCCTCAAAGGTGACGTGTGTAGTGAGAGCCTCCAAGGGCCATGACGTCGTGCTCTAAAGGTGCAAAGGTGCCTCTAAAGGCCATGTCACTCCAAGGAAAGGTGCAAGCATCATCAAAGCTCATGTCTTTCACCCCAAGGGTCATGTACCATGACCATCAAATGCCAACTCATCATCAAGAGGGATACTCCCATGCTAGGTCGACTCAACAAGCATCCAAGCATGACGTCATCATCACAAATGCAACATCCAAGGGATAGGGTGTGACGTCATAGGTGAAGAGGGCTCCATAACCTCTCCAAAGAGGTGTGACATCATCTCCAAGTGCAACATCATCCAATGAAATCCTAATATGCTCAAGGGTGCTTTGTCCAGTTTGTGGTTCTTTTTTCCCTCTCAATGGTACATCATTCTGCATATGCAACGCCCAGGCTCATTTGTCCAATGTCCAAGGTTCAAGAGGTGTGGGGAGGTTCCCTAGGGTATGTCCAATCATCAAAATGTGCAACGCTTTGCGTCAAGTGTGCAATAGTCTCTATATAATGCGCAACGTCCTGGGTATCATGATAAAAAACATCCTCCAAAGGACCATGTCAAGAGTGCATGATGATCAAACAAGGTCAACAAAGTGAGGTGAATCAACCATTACAAGTTACAATAGTCATTAGAGTCATACAAAGTAAGCCACCATTTGATACAGAACCATGTAAGCAATTCACATTAGATATCTTCTTCAAACTTCACACTAGCTCAAGACTTTATGCAATTTGCCAAGTTTAGGTATGGGAGGACCATCAAAAGACCCTATTAGGTGTGCCAGTACCCAGGTAGAGAGATAGTTTCCAAAAAACCCATCAAAGTGTAAGTATAGTGAATGAAGTGTCATGGGGTTTACTTCATGGTGATGGAGTCATTGACATGCAAGGTATCGTGCTCCGTCCATCTCCATGGGCACCTTTATAGAGGGAGCGCTTGCACTTGAGATATCCTTTCCTCGGCAGTGTGTGTATTCCAAACCCCTTTCTTGCTTTTTGATATTCTTTATTGCTTTTGCAAGTCCCCTTTTCAGGTTTCAAGCATTCATTTTTTTTCTTATTGGGATTAAGTCATTTTTATTGATATGCATTTAGTGCATTAGGACTAGGGGCGATCACTTCATAGCGAGGGGGTAGAGCTCAAGCTGACCTTTGGTTTTTGAGTTGGTCATTCATCGTCCCATTATTTCTTCTTTCTTTCATATCATGCTTTCTTTTTTATTCATTTTTTCTAGCAGTTGCATCAACCTCGACATTCTAGCCCTTCTTCTCATAGGAGAATGAACACGGGCCTTTTTGGTGTACATGTAACAACCATTACCAAAAGATAGTACACTGCGAAAGGCCCTAGGATGAAAAGTGTTAAGTATGAAAGGGAGCGATACATTACCCCTATCAAGGCCTCCCAATAGTACCCCTGTTTCCCTGGAGTGACGACACTGGATTAGGACACAAATGATGGCCACCAAGGTGAAACAAGGCAAAAGCATAACTTCCAAGCTTATGATCCATTATTTGAATTCAATCCATGATCCTCACCTAAATGCCTAATGCATTAAATGTGACACTTTATATGAAACAGTGACTAGTGTGCCTCATGTGTGCTGGACCACCATCATCGGATGAACCATGCCGATCAAGTGGAATGAGTTGAGCTAGATGAGGGGGGAGGCATTTGGGGCATTGTTGTGGAGAATGCTGATGATCATCTCTAGGATCCTTGTCTTCATTGCGGGCCACAAGATACGATCTCCTCTAGTTACCCCTATGTGAGAGAAGGGGTAACAATTTCCATTGAGTGGTAGAGGTGGAAGTGGTCCAAGATTGGTGGTGGTATAAAAGTTGAGGACCTTACTATTTGTTTCTCATTTAATGAATGTTGGAGGATACAGTGACCATAATTAATTTGTTTTGGATGTTTTGCTTATATTTGACAACAACCAACCATGCTTAGGGGATGTTTATGAGGAGAGGGACTAGATGAGGGAGAGGCTTCATTGGATCGAATTTGGTGAGCATTTTAGAATTGATCCAAATACTAAGGATGAATCTTCGTTTGTAGAGGTAGAAGATGCTTCACACTCCTATTCATACAGTTGCCTTTATACTCCATCCAAAATGGTTTCATAAGAAATTAGAATATGATGTAGACGTCATATGTGATTGGAACAACTTTATCAACATGTGTTTTGTTCATGATGATCGCACAACCATTTGGATTCAAATGGGGAAACATTTAAGATCAGAGGGTCAATTTGTAGATGAGGATTGGCATACAATTGGACTCAACTTGGATCCATAGACTCATGGGAGTAGTATGAAGTAGGGATTACCTTGCTTCACTGATTGGCTATTAGTTTACTTTTACAAGTAAGTTCAAAAGGATTCTTGAATTTTTAAATTTAAATTTTTTTCTTTTTCTTTTCATTATTACATTTCAACAATAAGACTAAAGTTTATTTTGCTTCACAATTATAATATTAAAGTAGATACACATTGTACACTAGGTTGTAGAGGGAAGAAGGTAAAATATATTACTCAATATTGAAAATTGAAAAGATGTACATTGCATTGTCTCATGAAGGAGGTGACCAACCATACAACGAAATTGATTAGTATTAAGACAATATTAACACCTCATTAAGACATAGTGTTTCTTAATCCCCTTTATTAATGTGCTTTGATAATTTATTAAATGCTATCACTCTAAACCTACAATATTTTAATGACTACATTGATATGACAATTGCAACACATTCATCCTATCGCCCTTCCACAATGGCCATTTCAAATACTAGCACTTGTTCGAAAGAATCATAAACTTATCTAGACCAAGGACATTTAAGAAGATACTTGTAGCTTGCTTGTGAGTTGTGCAATGATATAGCGTGAGATCCTCATTCTCGATTAACCAATATTTGTTATGATGACTTGGATGTCAACATGTTGGAAATTCTCAATTTTGTTGATTGTAATCTGACATTTTGATGTCTTATGTATGCACCACCAAAGTTATTAGAATCGGAATAGGCACTGATTGATGTTAGCTTTCAGGGTTACTAAAAAAGTGTTTAGACCATGTTTGGGGGTGCTTCTTGTGATGTGGGGTACATGGTGTATGGATGACTCTTGCTTGTTCCAAGATGGACGTGCACATTGAAGGTGGCTTACTCATTGAATGCTAGATCTTTTGTGAATTCTTTGACGACATTCTTGCTTGGAGCGTTGGAGGCCTATGGGTCTTGGTGACATTCTTCATGTAGTGCACACATAAGAGGAGGTTGTTTTCTTGGAGGATGCCTTGCATAGGAGGAGGAGCGTTGGGCATTCCAAAGGAGGGCGTTGAGCCCTAGACAACATGGGGTTGCTTGGTTGCTTGCATGGAGGCTTACACTTGACTTGAGGATTCTTGGGTTTAGGGAGTGGACATGTAGGTGGGTGGCCCCGGTGGAGGCACAAGGCCTAGGAGATGCATTGGAGCTTTGAAAGCACATGGAGGAGTGTTGGACCTTGGATGAGGATTGCCCTTGCTGTGGAGCCTTGCTTGTGGATCGTCAACACCTTGGATCTTGACATGTGTCACTTGTAGAGGGAGCACTTCACTTTCATGGACCTATTTGTATCTTGTAGTTTGCTTCTAGTTAATAGAGTCATTCCCCATAACCATGCTTGGAGAGCTTATTCATTATCACACTTATTTTTAAATATGTGAGAAGAGGGGTGCTAGTCTCTCTCTCCCTTATTCACTCATCTTTGTACTTTATCTTTCTCTTAAGGCTCTAGGGTTTCATGGAGCATTATTGAATTCTAGGTTTGGGGTTTTGTTCTCTAAGGAGGCATTGGAGTTAGGGGTTTGTGAATTAACCCCGGGTTGTACTTGTTGAGGAGAAAGAGAAGAGGAGACACCTTGCATGAGTCCAAGGAGGACTTCCTAGTGTTGATTCTAGCTTGTTGGAATATTTTTGGTGGAGGTAGGGTTTTTCTTGGTTTTTCCTAGCTAGGGTTTTGTTAAGCTTGGAGTATTGCACCAACTTGTGATAAGCTATGAGTATGTACATGGAATTCATTTCTTCTTTACATACATGAAGTTTTCAGTTGTCCAAAATTGTCTTATTGCAGATTTGATTTTCAGCTATCATTGTCTTCATGGCTGGGTTATTTACAACACTTGTATGTCTTGCTAGTTTGAAATAAGTCAAGGATGAAATTGTTAAGGGCTTGTTTCCATCCTAATACACACTTGCAAACGTGAGCAAAGTCCAGCACACTTAGTGTGTCCTTGGAGGCACTATGCCTAGATTCACAGTCCACACTGTCACCTTGACTGGAACCTCTTCCTTCTAGGTTTACTCCTAGGGAAGCCAAGGGGGGCAGACCCTAGTTACTAGATATGATTTAACTTGAAGTTCTAGGAGTTAGTTTTAATTTGTTAAAGGTTTGGGGGAAAGACTAACCTATGATGCTAAGGCAGCAAATGCAAAGTGCAAGACTACTTATGTCAGACATACCTTTTCTCTAAGTCAACTAAGACTAGTGCCTAAAGGTTGGGCAAGGGGTCAACTAAGTTTAAGGGAGTTTAATGACAAAAGATTACAAGTATTACAAAATTACAGCTACTCCACAACAAAGATACACGTACTTACAATAATGAATGAAAGCTTATTACAACAATTATGAACAAGGATACAAGATACAAATGGACAAGATTAAACAAGTGCTTAAATGTGAGAAAATATGTTCAAGATATAAAGATCAATCACATAAAGCCAAGCATGCCCCAATAGCACTTACTCTATTGGACTGCTTTTCAATGTCAACCAGAAAGAGCACTCAAGATTCAACAAGATGATGCCTCCAAATGGGATGCGCTATCTCTTGTTGAATCACACCATAAAGAGCATTAACCAAAGATAATGAAGTACTTGAAAAACAATGCTTAACAAAACTTGAAAGATCTAACACTTAGATAATTAAACCATAGATTTGCATGAAAGATAAAAGATGAATGTGCTTGCAACTAGTGTCTAAACAACCCTAAGATGTAACCAATGAGTGATTGCCTAAAAGACTAAGTGGTTAAGAGTTGTTTAAAGATTTTATAGATTTTAATTACCCTCCTAGCTAAGTGTCAAACCTTAACCCTCCTCCTATTGCCAAATGGCTGCCGGATGCTCAAGATAGTAAGGCAACGAGGCCCATCCTCGCTGTCACAGTCAACCCTAAGAATTGAGTTTTCACAGAAAGGACGCGTCCTGCACCTCGTGAGACCGTCCACGGCCTACACCTTCTGCTGCCCTCCTCAATTCCCGTTTTAGATGGTGAAGATGGTGGAATTTAGGTGTCCTAGTTGATCTAGTATGTTATTATGACTTAGGACTAAGTCTTAAGATGTGTTGTGAATATTTTAGATAAGTTTTAGGTGCCCAAAAACTGTGAATAATGCCCAAAACCAAAACTTAAATGGTTGTGCAAATGTATTATAGATTATGAAATTGAATCTTATAAACACATCCAAAGCATGAAATGAAAGCTGAAAATAAAGGTCATTCACTTAACCATGTCATTCACCATCCATGTATGTAAACTTGAAAGAAAGATGTGAAGTGAAAGACAAGAACAACTTGTCAAACACAACAAAGAATGCTTTAGACCACAACCATTTAACCATGTGATTTATCCCTTTTAAGATAGCATGCTAAATATTGAAATACTTGCTAAAAGTAAAACTAGAGCATGTAAATGGAAATATGCCTTGGGGGCTTAAGCTAAGATGAGTATGTGTGTGATGTCTACTCTAGAAGGTTTTAACCATGTAAACAACAATAACCATCAACACATTATTACCATCCTAGCCATACGATATGGGGATGTCTCTCCCAAGGTGTAGGCAATTTAGTTAAGCAAAACCTTGAAAATAAATGCAAACCACTCACAATGGCACAAGGTGGAGGCAAGCCTACCAATGTTGTGCCAAAGAGGGTTGGAATGTAACTACAATTATTATTAGAACAAGCTAGCCACACAACCTTGTCCTAATGACAAGTGGGGCAAAAAACTAACAAATAAAGGAATTAAGCTAAGTCCTAGCCAAACAATTTTGGGGCGTTGGCTAAGCCAATCTCTCTCCCAAGGTGTAGGCAACAGAATAACTTGCAAAATTAAATTACAATGGCTGAAATGAAACAAGAGAATGCAAGTCTCAAGGGAACTTCCCGGGGGCTTGCTACAATGCTAGAAAAGAGTGGAGAAAAGAGGGAAATCGTTACCCACTCAAAGAAGACTGTTTTGGAGTGTTGTACGGGTGAATTCGAGCAGCATATCCCCTTGTTCTTGGTAAGAATCTACAAAAACCAGCAAGCAAATGATTGCTGGAAATGCTGCACAACACAAAAATGTTAAGAAAAATTTCTGATTTTTAATCATAAATTTTTCACATAAAATCTCCAAATGAAAGTGAAATTATATGACCTATCTAATATGGTTACCAAACTGAAATGTAAGCAGAAAATAAGACTAAACAAAGCTAGGAGTTTAAATGGGCCTTGAGGGAAGACTCCTTCTTGAGGCTGTCCCAACAATCCCTTGAGGTAAACCTGCAAAACTCAAGCAAGGTGTGAAACATATAAGTAGATAACATGCATGGATAAACTAGCAATCTGAAATACTTCACACTATTAGCTATCCAACATATATAAACCAACAAGAATACTCTTTGCTAATCTACTCAAGTAAACTACTTTACCTAAGAATCTACTCAATGCTACACAAAATACCCAAATCAACAATATCACCTCATAAGTAAGAATGCAGCCAGAATACTCTTGGTGATTCCAAATCCTCCAAAGCTTTATTAATCCAAATGGGAGAGTGTTGTAGCAACAAGTTGCTCCAAGACTCTCAAGAGCAAATGAGAATGATGCAAGATGGCAAGAGCAAGAGAAGTGGGGCGAAATTTCAGTAGAGTAACATTAGCTCAAAGAATGGTGAAGAAATGAGTGAGGGGAGGCTCTCTTTTATAACTCAAGAGGCAAAGTGAACCCTCTTGGATGAGAGCCATGTGTCAAAAACCAAGCAAAGGAGATGATCTCAAGGAGAGGGGCGCACCACCTAGGGTTTTAGTCATGGATTGATGAGTTGGATGAGTGAGGTGGAGCGTGGGACCAAGTGAGGATGAGGTGGTAGGCTAGGAAGGGCACACTACTCATGGGAGGGGCCCACAAAGCAATTAAATGGCTTTCCTAAGGTTTCTATGTGAAGGGGGGGCGCAAATCCCCCTAGGAGGCGTGAGGAAATGAGGGAGTGAATGGGTGAGGGGGTGAGTGAAGGTTAGGAAGTGGGTTGGGTAGGGTAGGAATGACTTTTCTTGCCCTTTTCCATCTTAACATTACCCCATTAACTCAATTTTACAAAAATTACATTTTTGACTTAGCAATAAAAATTGTTGTTTTGACTGACTCCGACTCCGGGTGGACAAACACCTAGTACAAGTTGTCCGACTGAGTTGAAACTTGGTCCAAGGGTGTAGGGGGTGCCTTTCCATTTTATTTGAGCACAAATACCCCTATCAAAAACCCAAAGGCCTAGTTTTTACAATAATTGCTCAAAAACAATTAATTAATTAAATAATTAAAATCCTAACCTTAGGAAAATTAATTAAATTTAATTAATTAAAAAAAACCTATCTAGACTTGACGAAATTCCGCAAAACTTTCTAAGATGTCTTGCATGGTCATTTATATCATTCCTAAACAATAGCTACCAGAGGATGAGACCATTAGAATGCCCTTCACCAGTTTGGAGGAATTATTGCAGGTGTGAGGGAAAAACTCAAGGGAAATTAATAAGGCTGAAAAGCCCAATTAAAATCCTGAGGATAAAAAACCCTCGGTGAAAGGAACTCTCCCAATGAAAACATCCCAAGGTACCTGACCTAACTATGATCCATGTAGACCTGTTACATTATTAACCCACGTAGGGGTGCGGAAATTTCGTTTACAAAAATTGTGCTGGAGGCATAAATTGCCCAATAGAACCAAACTGTATTCGACATATTTGCATCTGATGATGCATATCTTCATGGCACATGGAGTTGACCCCCTAGTTGAATAGGCGGTCAACAGGGTTTTAACATTAATCTTGAAGATAATAGGGAAGATTTACTACTGTAATTTCTGAATTGGCATTAATTTCCCTATATCATAAATTTCTACATGGTATCAAAGCTTTCTTGTTGGAATCACTCTCTAGGTGAAGAGAGAGTTGGTATTTCAGTTGTGGTGTACCTAGGAGAGGTGCTTGACCTTGTTGAGGTTGTTGGGTGTGAAACCCTAAGTTGCTTGGGAGAAGCGCTTAAGCCTAGAAAGGCTTGTCTAATTCATATTTTTGTTGATCTTTTGCATTAAGGATTGTTTTAGGATGTACAAGATGACTCAATCTTAAGAAGTGTGACAAGTTGGATGGAGCTTCCAATTTTATTCTTTGGAAGCTTAGGTTACATATGCATATGGAGGAACCAGATCTTTGGGAGCATGTTGTGAAAGTGGTTCTAGTACATGTTGATTCAGCTCAAGTAGCCGCAAATTATAAGGAGGCCAAGGCAATGAGAATCATTCTTGATTCAGTGAAGGATCATTTCATTCCTCACATTGTAGAGAAGACGACAAGTAAGGACTTGTTTGAGGCTTTGGTTGGTTTATTTTAAATCTCGTGTTTCTCTACAGATGCTCTTGTAAACCATCTTTCAACCGTGCACATGAGCAAGACAGATACTGTGGTGAGCTACAAGACTAGGATCACATAGTTGAGAGATCAATTGGGAGCCATTGGGACGAAGGTGGAGGATAAGGAGTCGGTGTCCATTGCTTTGAATGGACTTGTTCCATCCTAAAGGCGTTTTGTTTAGGGTGTGTGTGATCATGAGAATCTACCACCATTTGCAAAGTTTTGGGATGATCTTGTCTAGGAAGAAATCAAATTGTAGGCTTGTTCAAAGAAACAAGAGGAAGTAGAGGAAATTGCTCTTATTGGGAGGACAAAGAAGGGTAGCAAGAAAGTCTACAAGAAGAAGGAAGGTACATGCACATGGAAGAAGGATTTGAGGAAGGCGATGTGTTTACAATGTCACAAGATGTGACATTGTTCCTGTTAACACACAGTTTGTAGCTAGGATAAAAGGCTATGAGATGGAAGGCCAAATTGGCGTAACAGTTCCTGTTATCGCGCAATCTGTACTTGCCCAAAGCCCAAGGCAAGTAAGGGTGATTGGCGTAACAAACAGGATATCCTATCACTGTCACCTTAATAGGAAATCCCCACTTTTTAGGGATAGGCAGGGTCTACCCCAGGGGAGGCCTCCCCTGTAACCTAAAGGGATGGAAAATTAGGGTTATGGTCAAGACATATTCCTCCCTCTCACTGGTTACCAAAGTCACTAAGTCCGTGTCTAAAAGATGAGGTTAATGAAGTGCTTGATGTACCTACCCGAAACAAGACAATATAGCATGCATATACAATAATTCCAAGTACAAATATGATAATAACACCTCAATAGACTGTGGACAGTGAAAATAAGTACTGGCTGATATAAAATTGCAGCAGTTAATAAGTTTACAACAACAATTGATAAAATGTAACAGTTGCAACAAACACTCCTCAGAAAAGCTTGAAAAGACAATGAAAAGATAGCATTGACTAAGTAGTATGATAATAACTTGTCATAAGCAATTTCTGAAATGGTTAGCTAGCAATTAATGTTGAGTATGCAGAAAATTTGCTGCAATTAGATGGATGTAGCAAACATTTATAACAACAACAAATAAGTTAGTGATCTAGGCTAAACTAGGGTTAGAGATAGTTAGTAAAAGCTTAGGAGAATAGTGTTTGAGTGTTTAATCAATCCTTCAACAAGAGAGAGACAAGAACTAGTGCCTTCTAGGGCTGATGGAGTCAAAGTGAACGACTTCTTCTAAGGCTGCAAACCAATTTGATAATGCACAAAAGTCTAAGAGGGAAAATGCATAGGAAAGTAGTAACGAGGGAAAATGCATAGGAAAGTAGTAACTTAAGTCCCCCTATGCATTGACCTCAAGAGACAAGATGCTAGGGTGTAGGCAATTCTAGGCACTAACACCTTGCTCTCCTTAGGCTTCTTATGGAGTAAAACTTATGCAAAGATAACTAAGTCAAAATCCTTAGAGTGCTAGCAATTTAGGGCTCTAGGGTTTCACTAGTCACTAGATCAATTCAATGAAAAGCCTGGCAAATAGAAAGTAAGAAAGTAGCAATTTAAGTTCCTTACTTCAAGCATTAAGTATACCATGCAATTTCATAATCTTGTATGAGCAAATAAAACCATACACAAACCATTCAATAGATGACAAAAGATGCAGATTTTACTTACTTGCACCAAGTATAATCATGAAAATACCATGCAAGATCACCATAACAACTTCCAAGATTGATCCAAGTTGCAAAAATAGCCTTATACAAGAGTGTGCCTCACAATTTCAGCCAATAGCCCTCACTAGGGCAAAAATTTTAGACCTCTTCTCTTGTATGAGAAGTTGTGATGTAAAAATGAGAGTACTTTATGTTTATTTATACAAAATTTTGACCTTTAATTAATTTTCACGTCAAAATAAGGCCGACCTGGCTAATTTACAATAAAATTCAATTTTGATATAATAAAAATTAATTAGCATCTAAAGATACCTCCAAGGGTGACATCATTCCCGTCTAGGATGATGTTGAGGCCTAAAGGTGGAACGTTGAGCCCAAAATGTAGGGCACTTGGCCTCTAGAGGCCTCAAATGATGCCCACACATGCCACCAGGCTCATAAATGCCTCCAAAATGAAAACCCTAGTTTTGGATGACGTCTAGGGTCATGATGGTGACGTTCAGGGCCCTCAAGGGCCAACGCCCATGTGGAAGAGCAAGGTCCCCTTGGATCTAGGTCTGCTAGGGTGCCTCCAAAGGCAACGTCCTTATTTTTCCCGGTGCAAATCTTCAATTTCTTCTTACCCCTGGCTGGGGTTGTAGCATCCATATGTGGGCTTTAAGCCTTCATGAAGGTCTGAGCTAATCATTCCCTCATGTGTACCTGTCCACCGGGCAAGGTCCTATAGCAACAAAAAGTACGCCCTCTAGGGGTTCATAAGTCACAGGGATCATAGCATGTAAATCACATCCAATAATTAAATTACCCAAACATGTGCATCAAACTCCCCTTAACCCAAACAAATGCTCAAAGACGTTATGCAATTTAACAAGTTAGGTTTGGAGAAGGTCTCAGGGTGTCCTATTGGGCTAACCTCCATTAAGTTTGGGGTGTTTCCCAGGTGGGATCTAATCCAAGTCATGTAAGTGTATGAGGTGGCATGGGGTAAGTATTTGGGCATGGGGTGCATGTAATAACAAGGAAATGTAAAGCCTTACCTGTGGGTGCCTTTGTAGAGGGAGAGCTGCACCTTGTCATAAATGCAATTGTTTCCTAGCCCATTCATTGCCTTTTATTCTTAGCTTTAGTTCTTTTGATCTTTTTCTTTTGTGCTTCAAGGGAAAAGTTGAGGGCCACTGTCCTGGCTTGATGACCAGAGGTGATAGCGTTATCGACAAACATTTCACGGAAATGAGAAGGTTGGCTCGTGATGAGACTCCCTTTCTCTTTGCTATGCCACCAAGAGCCACTACCTTGGTTTGGTGACTAGATAGGTGGTAGTGTCATACTGCTACATTCCCATGGTCATAATAGGCCGGTTCGTGATGAGACCTCCTATCCATCAACTAGTACGTTGAGTGTTTATGTATCTTATGGGTCCCATTTTCTTACTGAGAAGCTTTTCACTGCTTTCTTGGGGATCCCTGGGCAAAGCATCTCAAAGGTTTCAACATTGGCTTTTAACTCTTGTCAACTACTTTTACTCTCTGGGCCTTTAGCCCCTTCTTCCCACAAGGTAAGGTACAACCCTTCCTAGCGTAGCCAATCCCAATGCCCAAATAAGGATAAGGGAGATGGAAGGAATAAAGATGGAAAGTGGTACGTATGGAGGGAACGGATTATGAATTTTCACAGACCCACCCAGTAGCAACCCATCCTAAAGGGAAACCAACTTACTAGGGCACCGTGTTACCCTTCCAGGTATAAATGAGGCAAAGAGCATAATTTCCAAGCAAATGTCATGAAATGAAGAAGGATTTGATACAAAATATTCAAGTGCTTCAAAAATCAGAGTGATACATACGATGATACCCAGACTCATTACCTCATGAAGCAAGACCCACTGCTACTTCAAGACCAGGCTGGTGGGATGGATACTGTTGCTGGTGATAAGTGGAATACACTGAAGAAAGAGGGGCCCTCCGGGGCCATGCTCAAGTCGTCTGCCTCTCGGTACTCCATGTCTAGGACCTGTGGGCCTTGAGACGTGATCTCCTTAGTTATCCCTAGGGTAGGGGATAACAATTCCAACCAATGTCCATTGAAGAAGGGAAGGAAAGGAAACTTGTTGTAGCTAGGACCATAGCAGGAGTAGAGGAGGATTCATCTTAGTTTGAGACCACCTTCTCCATGGTCTCTTGTTTAACTTCTAACACTGTGTCTAGTGTTGGTTGGTATGTGATAGTGGGGCATCAAGACATATGACAAATCACTCTTTGGTAAACTTCAAGAGCAAGAGGGAGGCATGGATGTGGAGTTAGGCGATGATTCTACTTATATTGGAGGATTGGGATCCATTTCCTTCTCGATGCCATCAAGTGATTTTCTTGAGTTGAGTGATGTTTTATTTGATCCTGGTTTTAAGAAAAATATTCTTTTAGTTTCTTGTAGGGTAGATCATTAGTGTAGAGTTGCATTTGAAGTACAACATTCCGCCATTAGTGATTGTAGTCTAGCTAGTCCAAGGACTTTAGTTAGAAGAGTGTGAGATGGTGGCCTTTATAGGTTGTTTGCTGATCTTGTGGCACTTGTACATTCTAGTGAGAAATTGGATGAACCTTCTAGCTTTGGGAAGACATATGTAGAGCATGCATGGCAGAATGCCATGGAGATAGGTTCAAAAGATATTGTGGAATCAATGATTAATTCCAAGTTTGCAATTGATGGGAGTGTTTTAGAGTACAAGAACAAGGTTGTTGGATTATCTCAAGCAGAGGGAGTTGTCCTTGATGTTACTCTCGCTTCAAGATTCTCTCAGAAAGAGGGAGTTGACCTAGTTGAGTATGTTTCTTTGGTGGCCAGAAGTTTTGAGGTGCATGAGAAGGATTCTCATGTTCATAGGTTGATGACAACCCTACATGGGTTGTTGCTTGTACCACGAGCTTGGTATCTCAAGATGGATAAGATTTATGTAGTTTCCTATCTTTGTGATCTTGATATATGTCATCCACTTGTCTTGGTCTAGTATGGAGATGTAATTATCTTTCAAGATGTCTTAGACAACTCATGATGTGGTGTGAGATGATTTGGCTTGTGATGTTGACTTGAGGGATGTTGGAGCTTGGCAAGTTGTTGATGATCCAAAGTTATATTCCTTTAGATTCACAAGTGGTCAATGTTCTTTGAGGTATGAGATGTGGTGATAGCATCTCGTGTCAGATACAATAAGACTTCCAAGGCTTACATGATCTACATTCCAACACTACAGAAGACAATAGTGAGAAAATATGTGAGGTTTGATGAGGATGTGAGGTTTTCTAATTCACATGATTCTCGTTTAGAGATTGAAGGGAGTGAGGAGGTTGTTGTTCTAGAGTTTGATCCAGAGGTAGACGAGGTGAGATTATGGGTGGATATTGCTTTGTCGTCTACTCTAGCATGTAGGAGGTTGAGTTGGCTTACTTAAACATTACGAGATGCACAAGGGCATGTAGAAGCGCCCATATTTTTAGTAATGGTGCACATACCTCCTAGGAGGTATGCTAGTCATGTTGCATTAGTTTCTTCCTTTTGTGAGCCTTCTAGTTGTTTTTAGGAGGAAAGGTCTCATGCCTTGATGGAGGATGATGTTTGGGTTGACTTCGACACTCCAATGGGTATGGATTTGTAGATTGCAGGTTTGGTTGAGGTGCAAAGGGAGATGACAGGTGTTGGTGAAAACACTTTCTTCATAAAGAGGGAGTGTTATCTTTCTGGGTTACTTCAAAAGTGTTTACACCATGTTTGGGGGTGCGTAATGTGATGTGGTGTTAGGGAACTAACCTCCCTAACCCCTCACGTAGGTAGAATAATATAATTCCATGTAATAAATGCCAATATTAATAAGGCCTCGAAATAAGGAAGAATAAGTCAAATGTAAGAAGACCTAATAGAAGCTTATGCTTCTAGAAGGATCTTCCTCTAGATTGTTCTTTTGGATAGATAGAGTATAAATAAAAGTAGAGGGTATGAAAAATCTTGTCTTGGATATTATTGTAATAGAGCTTTGCTTTGCTGGATGTTGCCCCTCGAAGAGGCAAGTGAACATTGCTATCAGTAATCAAAGTGCTCTTTCTGGTGTTATTCTGGTATTATTCTTGTATTGTTCTGATTATATCATTGCTTCTCAGTCATTTCTAGCTAAAATATTTCTATTTTGCATAATATTTCATATCTGGAATACTACAAGTGGTATCAGTGCACCGTCCTCGGCAGAAAATTGTGGGTTAAATTTTTTTCAGGGTGGAGATGTATTCTGACGTCTTAAAGCTACAGAGATCTGTCGTTATGCGCATAAACCCGCGGTCGGGGAGTCATACACGCAGGAAATACAAGTGGTACCTAAGTGCACATCTGTTGGCCACCCTTGTAACCTCTGTTGGTACCCCTTCGAGTGGTAGCGCATTAGACAACCCCTGTATACGGATCGACCTAGATCTCCTGAAGCCCTCCATAGATAAACCGACCGACCTCCTGACTGCTATAGTGCCAGCGAGAACAACACTCGGGAAGATACTCTCTAGTACCTGGGTAGTCGGGTAGTACGGCTAAGGGCACGGTCTAGCATCCTTAGTTGGTGCCCTGAGATATTGGGCCGAGTACTATTGTTGGGCCCTGCACGTATATCAGAGAGCTATAGCACAGGGAAAACCCTTGTTTGTAGAAACCCTGAATATCCTACCCTTGGGGGCGAAAACAAAAAAAACCAAAACAAACAAGTTCTATTGCCGTGCAACTGTGCCTTCTGCATTCTGGTTGCAAAATTACTACACATTTCTTGTTAAGCATTTGGGATTTTCGTCACTGCAGTATTATTCAGGCCGGAGTATAACTCCATAGGATTAAAATAAACTAGTGGTCCCGTCAACAGACTTATTTGGGACCTATCCCACTGGGTTCCTCTCTTCTCCCCGATTCCAGTGATACCTATCATTTTTAATACAATTTCTTTTTGTGGACCCGTCCTATCTTCGACACCCTTATTTGCTTCCTATCCCTTTGGATCCCCCTTTTTGCCCTGATCGTAGTGGTACCTATCATTTGACACCCTTTTTTCTCCGTGGTCCCACCCACCCCTCTGTTAATGTTTAAGCCATTATTATAGTTCTTTGCATTTCAGTAGATAACAATAGCATAACACAAGATCACTAAGAAATACACAATCACATGAGACAAAACATTTATCCTGGGAAAACCTCTAGGGGAAGAAAACCTAGCAAAACTTCCTTATTATAGATAGCCAATACAATGCCAAGAGCTAACTCAAGC
>SNQJ01S0119208.1:0-11347 GCA_010110895.2 Picea sitchensis
AAATACTGAAGAGATTTGATATGTTGGAGTGCAAATCCATGAATACACCCATGGAAACAAAGTGGAAGCTCCTGGTTGACACTTCATCAGAATTGATTGATGTTACGTTGTACAGACAGATCATTGGATCGTTGATGTATCTGACGAACACCAGGCCAAATATATGTTTTGTTGTGAACACCTTAAGTCAGTTTCTAGTAGAGCCTAGTCGTGTTTACCTGGTTGCTGCAAAACATGTGATGAGGTACCTTAAGGGTACATTAGATTGTGGTCTGAGTTATAATGGAGATCATGACTTCAGACTGAGTGGTTATACCGATTCAGATTGGGCTGGAAGTGTCTTTGACAGAAAGAGCACTTTAGGATGTTGTTTCAGTCTGGGGTCAACCATGATCTCATGGCAGAGTAGGAAGCAATCAAGCATTGCTCTTAGCATGGCAGAAGTAGAATACATTGCTGCATGTTCCGTCAGTGGTGAAGCCATATGGCTTCGGAAGTTGTTGACAGGTCAGTTCGATCTGGAGATGGAAGCAACCGTGATCCTATGTGATAATCAGAGTTACATAAAGATGACAGAACCATGTGTTCCAGGACAAGTCAAAACACATAGAGATCCGATATCATTACCTCCGTGATATGGTGTAGAGAGGAGCCATAAAGCTCCAGTATGTTAGCACAAATGAACAGGTTGTTGATGTGTTGACCAAGCCTCTATCTCGTGTAAAGTTTGAGCACTTTCGAGATAAGCTTGGTGTAGTTCGAAAGGACCTCCCTCGAAAGGGGGAGTAGTGTTGTGATGCCAACCTCGTGCTGTGATGCTAGCCTAGTGTTGAAGATTTCCAGCTTCGTGCTGATGTTGTTGTGTTTCCAACCTCGTGTTGTGATGCCAGCCTAGTGCTGAAGATTTCCAGCTTCGTGCTGATGTTGTTGAGATGCCAGCTTCGTGGTGAAGATTTCCAGCGTTGTGCCGATGTTGTTGAGATGCCAACTTCGTGGTGAAGATTTCCAGCCTTGTGTTGATGTTGTTGAGATGCCGACTTCGTGCTGAAGATTTCCAGCCTTGTGCTGATGTTGTTGAGATGCCAGCTTCGTGCTGAAGATTTCCAGCCTAGTGCTGATGTTGATGATACTCCAACGTTCGTGCTGTGATGTTGTTGTTGTTGATGATGCTCTAGCCTTTGTGCTGTGATATCGCTGTTGTTGATGTTGTATCAGCCTTGTGCTATTATTGATGATGATGTATTAGTGTTATACTAATCCATGTTGATACAGATGATGATGATGCCATTCCAGCTCCCTGCTGTGAATGATGATATTGATGATGAGAAAAACTTCTGATGATTTATAGATATTCCATTCGATGTTCTAGATGCCGTTGATGTTGCTGCCCTCTCTCTCTCTCCTGATGATGTTGTAGAATACCCTTTTTGTTAAGGGGGAGTGTTGAAATATTGTAATTGCAAAGAGTATTCTATTTATTATTCATTAGATCAATCCCCTTTTGTGGATTGATCATGTTGGGCATTGTAATTGACCAAATCCCTTTTGCGGATTAGTCAAACCCTAATTGTATTATGCAAATTGAGAAGTCGGCCCCCATGTTAATTAAAGTGGTTTTAACCACTCAGAAAGACAAGTCGGCCCTACTCAGCGAAGAGACACCTTTTCAGCACCTGCCAGTTTGTATAAATAAAGGAAGCCAGTGACTCATTTGCTCACTCACTCAGCTCACTCATCTAGTGCGCAAGTATTGAAGGAAGCTGCAGTTACCAGTTGCCGGAAGAAGGAAGAGAGAGAGGCGCATTGCTTAGTAGAGGATATTCTCTAGTGTTTGGTTTATTGTCTTGGCATTGTATTGGCTATCTATATTAAGGAAGTTTTTGGTGGGTTTTCTTCCCCATGAGGGTTTCCCAGGATAAATGCTGTGTATCTTGTGATTCTGTTTCTCTCAGTGATCCTATCTATGCTATGGTTATCTAGTAAATTGAAAATAAACCTAATAATAGCTTAAACCTTAACAATTTGAGGCATACAAACATAATCAAGTGAACTTTAAAAAGTATGTTTAAAATAAATGCAGCCTTTGATTATTTCTTAGGAAGTCAGTTCGTTGTTTGGATGGGATCATTCAAAGTGAGCACTATAGTTAGATAGAAAAAATGATACATAACCATTCTATTTTCTTTAGGTTTATTGACTGCAAAGTCTGCCATCCTATTCATTCTCTTGTTCTTTAAGATGCTGTAGAGAGTTTTTTTTGGGAAAAATATGTCATATATATGCAAAAAAATATTTGCATCAGCAAGTCAGAGTAGTCTCCTTCAGGTCTTTGATGCTGTAGAGAGTTGAAACTACACAAAAGCGGAATGGATATAATTGTGTTGCCACAGAATACTCTACTTGCTGGATAGAATATTAACTGAAGTAAATGCTACAAATTGCACTTAGTTGAATCTTATCATGACACCGTTCGGAGAATTCTGATTGTTTAAACTCTAAAGCATTAGATTCTTTGTATTAGTAAATAGTTTACTGGAGAAGCAATTCAGTTCATTTAAATAATTCTTTTTACAAATTTAGATATAATCTTGTTAAGCACTTGTCATGTCTTTCACGGATAAGAGTTTATTCATGTTTACTGTGGTTATGGTCTATTCCTGCTAAATATAGCATATTCTTATGTTCTATATGTTCAAGTTTAGGTATTTCAATAATAGACCTTGCAATATTTGAATATATTACTAATGAAAACCTGGATTTGAAGTTATAAAGATGTGATCAAAGGTGACTTGCCAAACAAAGTGAAAGATACTTACATATTGCCTTTGAATTAGAGTCCAATCCCCATGTACTACTTTATGTAAAGGATCTTTTTTTTTGGATTTACATTTTGGTTATATACTATTTTGTTAGGTTGGTTTGAGATATAGATAATGTGAGGGAGTCTAAGAGGTTGTTGGCTTGGTAATTTGACAGGCTTTTTTAGATGTTGAACAAGATTTGACTGAGCGAGAAACACCAATGGACAGATTAATATGTGGCGATGTGGGATTTGGTAAAACAGAAGTTGCTTTAAGAGCTATATTCTATGTGGTTTCGGCAGGAAAGCAAGCAATGGTTCTAGCACCTACAATTGTTTTGGCGAAGCAGCATTATGAGGTCATTTGCGATCGGTATTCTGATTACCCTGATATCAAGGTGGCACTTCTAAGTAGATTTCAGGTATACTGGCTGAGATTGAAGAACTATTTATTGTTGGAATGTTACAACAAGTTGATGGGCATCTTGGGATTTAGATCGTTGTCAAAATTTCAAAATGTTTATCAATTAGAATTGTATGTTTCCACATGCAATGATTTCATAAATTAAGATCCTACTTTTCTAGAAACTATATTCATATTCTGGTGCATACCCAGGCTCTTTCAAATAATTGGGATGCTAAGTGGACATCGATTTGCCAAAGTTGTAGCCCAACAATTCTTTACCATATACAAAATATGGGGCAAATTACAGATAAATTAAATAATCCTTCTTTTTAATGGAAACGGACAATATTCGTATTAGAAATAAGCTGCAGCCAAGCTGGAAAGCATAGTAATACAAAAAGAATGCCATCTTTTAACAAAAACCAGCATTACTATTAAGCAGTATGTCTCGGGTACAGAAAAATCCAAATCATCCTTCACAGAGGATTTCAAAAAGTTTCTGCTCATGTAAACTCTATAAAAAACACTTAAAATTAATACTGTTCTACATAACATGAAATACTAATGGAAAACATGCTTGCTGAGAGCTTCTTCTTAACCGATATTAGTGGGGTGAGATTCCTGATTGCCCGAGTCCATGTCTTCAATCATTTGATGAATTGTTTCCTCTTCCTTTAAAATCATCAGGGGCAGAATTCACTGACATTCTCTAATTTGAGGCAGCTGAGTGGGAGCCTTTACTAAGGTTACAGACCATATTCCTTAACATTTAGCATTCAACTTCCAGAACTTGAATTTACCTCTTTTGCTGCACAGGAGTACCCATAACCACTGCATTTTGAGATATGCATTGGTGTTCATTCTCATGGACCTCCATAGTCACTGAGAATATAGATGTCCTATTGCTGTTGATAAAATCCTCATGCCTTCTCAATACTCTGTGCATTTCTTGTATTTCCTGATAGTCCATGATCGGATACTTCCACAGATGCCCAAACAGAGGGATACTAACTTACTAAGCACCCAAAGGAACAAGACCAGGGGACTGAACCAAGCTTTCCCAATGAGTAGGCACAACAAACTAGATTGTAATGCCAACCCCAGAGGGAAAATACACTGTAGTTGAGACATGATACAACAAACACAAGAGAACAGGGTGGTCACAAGCAACCAACCCGAATTACTTTTCTTTAGATCAAGTAGAACCCAGAAAGTGGGATTCAAAACCTCCATCCACAAGAGATTACCCCAAAAAAGAAGAAACCCAAGGTCCCTGTTTCTAAGGCCACGGAGTAGCAGCTTCAAGCAAACATTGGCATTCAAGACTGAATTCCAAACAAAGAGTAGCACAAGGACTGAATTCCACATAAACACCAGCATAGAACATAGGGCTGAGGAAGAAACCACTAGGGGCTGAGCCAAACCCACTGAAAAAATGCCAAGAAACACCAATAAAATTTGAAAGGGAGTTCTTACCTAAGATTCCAGCTGAACCAGAGTTGACCATTGCCAAGTCCCCTCACTAGTCAAAGCACCCACACTTTGAGCCATTATCCCACCTATCCCCTGCATGAATTCTCTGCGAGCTTCAAATTGCCGGCCGATCATAAAGACGAGCATGTGTGAGGATGTTGTAAGGGTGATAAGTTTTGCATTTGGCCTCCCTCTTGTTATAGTACGATGACTTGCAGACATTGACATTTGTTGATTGATGAGTGTGCAAAGTGTTACCATTCAAAATGACTTTGGATAAAACCTAGAGGATAGCTTGGGAATAAATATCCCCATTTTTCCCTAGACTGCCTTTGCTCAACTTTGAGGCTTCGTTTGTAAGGGTGGTTGCATGGTGATGCATGAGCATCGTTGGCAAGCACATGGAGCAGGACCTCTTAGCGTCTGGGAATCTGTATGGGATCTCAACGCTAGCAGTTACGGCAGATATTTTGAAACACGTCTTAACTCAGCACTGGAAAAATATTTTGAGGCACGCTTGAACGATCGCGAGCGAAGTGGGAGTTTCCACTCTTGCTCTGGACTGTGACTGCACTAGGATAACCATTAGGATAGGTTTTGATGTAGACAAGTAGTCAGGGGGAACCCTAAGAACCCTCTGAGATAAATAGAGGTTTTGTACGCCCAAATGAGGCTAGCTGCAAGTTAGTAGGAGATTTCTGAGTTTTCAGTTTTTGTTTCGATGATAGTTGTAGCCATTTTCACTTATGAATATAACAGAGGAAAATTGATCCAATGCATGGGGTGGACATTGTTTGCAATTCTCTATTATTGCGTTTTCATGAATGAATGAATGAATTTCGTTATGAGTAGACGAGACTGTGAATGTTAAAATAAGTTTCAATTGTTTCTCTTCTGTCGAGTGGTGCAAAGTGTGCACACAGAACGCAAGGAGTACATTGACGGGATTTGTTTCGGTTCCGAAACTCAGAAGAGATAGCACGAGACTTCCCCTTTGCCAGGAGTGCAAAGTGACCGCTGCAAGGCGTGCACAGTCGTCGGCAGGAACTCGAACCTGCGTAAGAATCTGGTGCAAAGTGTGCACAGAACAAAAAGAGAATGCCAGGAGGGCGAGAGGAATTTCTCTCCGAGAAATCCTTCGGATTTGAGTTATTGAAGTCCCTGAAAAGCAAGGAGTGCGCGGGAAGTCAAAGTCTTCACGAGACCAAGCTTAAGAGGAATAACGTTTTTCATAAGTGTGGACGAGATCCAAGAAACAGATTTGTAGGAAAGATAAAGGTTGAAGCCTTTGGCTCTTTCGAAAATCTTCTAAGTCTGAAGAAAGCGCAAGCTCAGGAGGAAAGATCCGGACCGTCCGATCAGCGTCCAGACAACGAAGAGTGAGTGCAAAGGAAAGAGATCCCAGTCGTTCGATCCGAGCGTCCGCGAGAAGATTAGAGCCATTGATCGTCCCGTAATCATCGGAACCGTTCATCGTCAAGGGTGACACGTGGCGAGAGATCAACATTTCGCTGACTCGTGACTTAGAGAAGTCAAAGGCAGAGTCATAAGAACTCGCGAATCACAAAATCACTATTTGATCATAGCCGTTGATCGAGGAGGGGTCTGGATCGTTGATCTAGCAAACGGAGAGTTCACAAGTTTGGGGTTTGGAAGATGGGAGACAAGCTATCTTTCGACTTCGTGAGGCGCGAAGTCCTGATTCGCAAAGGGGGAAGCAAAGCTATTGGATCGCGGAGATTGTAAACCGTTGATCTAGCGTGATTGCAATTTCGAAAATTGGAGGAAGGGAGATAAGGAACTTCTTGACCACGCGAAGTGCGAACTCGCGACTTAACCAGAGCCGTTGGATCATGGAGGAGTGTGGGCCGTCGATCTAACGCAAGCTGAGTTTGAGAGTTCAGAACTCGGAAGAACGGAGGTAGCAAAACTTCTAGGGGTGCGAGACGTGAAGTCGCGAAACGCGAAGCGCCTTTCGTTTAGGTGACTAGTCACAACCTTGGTCACATAGAGGGAGGGGCTTAACCAGGAGAGAGAGTGCCTAAATACGCTGAAGCTTTAAAAGCGTTAAGGAGAAGCCCGTGGGTTCCATAGAACCCGCGCCTTAAGAAGAAGGCGGCCTATTCAGTTGATTGAAGGTTCTTGAGGGGCCAAAGAGTCAGTCGGACTCAGTTTCTTGATCGATCCTAGACTGGGAGGTCGCACAACCCTTAGGAGAGAAGGGGGGTCTGCATCAAGTGGTATCAGAGCTGAAGTTTTGCTTGCAGACAACAGGCAAAGGAGAAGAGACAAAAGAACTCGAAGTTGTACTCTGTGTCTGACAGACAGTCAACACAATGCCACCAAGGAGACGAGTGGAACCACCTTTGGCCAATCGGGCTGTAGAAAGGGAGATGCGAGAACTTCGTGCAAGATTAGAGGTGATGGAGGCAGCGCAGAGATGAGCACCTGAGGCTGGAGACATCAACGATGCAGAGAGTGAAGCAACAGAAGTCGAGGAAGCTACAAGAGAGGATGTTGCCGAAGAACGCTTGTTGAGAGCAGTTGTTAGATTGGGAGGCAGAGACAAGATAGAGGTCCCAATGTATGAAGGCAATTTAGATGCTGAAGAGCTGCTGGATTGGATAAGATCCATGGACAAACATTTCGACTATGAAGATGTCGAGGAAGAAAAAAAAGTGAAACAGGCTGTCACCAGGCTAAAAGGACACGCAACACTGTGGTGGGATGAACTGCAGGCTGAGAGGAGAAGTAAAGGCAAACAAAAGATAAAGAATTGGGACAGAATGGTAGCCAAGTTAAAGGCTAAATTCATGCCCAAAGATTATCAGATCAATCTGTTCAGGATGTTGCAAAACCTGAGACAGAAGGGGATGACAGTTAAGGAGTACATAGAGGACTTCTATAGGCTGAACATCAGAACTGGACGAAGGGAGAGAGTTGAAGAAAAAGTTGCCAGATATATAAATGGCCTGAGATATGAAATCCAGGATGAGCTCAGCATGATGTCAGTAAAGACAGTGGAGGATGCTTATCAGTTCACACTGAAAGCAGAGGAGAAGTTGGCCAAAAAACAAAGCCAGCGAGGAAGAGGTAAAAGCCTAGCCCCAAACAAAAGCAAGGGAGTTACCCATGACAGAGCACATAAGTCTAAGGTCGAGCCTAAGAAACCACACAATCACTCGGAAAGAGGAGGAAGTTCCTGAGAAAGACAGGGTGGTAGAAGAAGTTCTTCTAGAAGAAGAGGAAGAAGAGGAGGAGGAGAAGTAAGATGCTATGCCTGTGGAAAGACAGGGCACATGTCTTGGGAATGTCCCGAGAAAAAGAAAGGAGGAGGTGAGGCTCACATTTCAGAAGCACAGAGGAGAGATGTTGAAGCAGAAGGAGCAGAGGATGGAAGATCCTTGATGTTGAGGAAGGTTCTCTTAAAACCAGAGGCAGAAGTTGAAAAGCCAGTGCAGAGGAACAGTCTCTTCAGAACAACTTGCAAGACTAAAGACAGAGCATGCAAGGTGATAATTGATAGTGGGAGCACTGATAACTTAGTATCCATGGAGATGGTGGAGAAATTGGAGCTGGAGACAACTGCACATCCGAAGCCATACAAAGTCTCATGGTTGCAGAAAGGACACCAGGTAATGGTTACTAAACAATGCTTGGTTGAATTTAAGATAGGAGGATATAGAGATGAAATTCTATGTGATGTAATTCCCATGTATGTACGCCATATTTTGTTGGGGAGACCATGGCAGTTTGACAGGAATGTCATTCATGATGGGAGGAAGAATACATACACCTTAGAGAAGAATGCTAGAACACACATGTTGCTGCGAATAGAGGAGAAGAAAGTGAAAGAGGAAGCCAACACAAGCATACTTCTCATGAGTGGGAAGGAACTCCTGAAAGAAGTCAAGAAAGAACAAGAGATGCAGTTTGTTATGGTGAGGAAACCTAGAGTTATCCTTACTAGTACTTCAATGGATGATTTGCTTGAAGAAGTTCGGGAATTGTTGGATAATTTTTCTGACATAGTGGTGGATGAGCTGCCTAACTCATTGCCACCCATCAGAAATATCAGCCACCATATTGACTTGATACCAGGAGCAAGTCTACCAAACAAAGCAACATACAGGTTGACACCTCGAGAGAATGAGGAAGTGAAGAACCAAGTCCAGAAATTGCTAGACAAGGGTTTGGTCAGAGAGAGCTTGAGTCCATGCGTAGTACCAACTCTGTTGAGTCCAAAGAAGGATGGAGGATGGAGGATGTGTACAAACTCAAGAGCCATTAACAAGATCACCATCAGGTATAGATTTCCCTTACCAAGAATGGATGATTTAATGGACTGTTTAAGTGGAGTGAATTTCTTTTCTAAAATAAAAGTGGATATCACCATATCAGAATGAGAGAAGGTGATGAGTGGAAGACAACCTTTAAGACAAATGAAGGTTTGTATGAGTGGCTTGTTATGCCATTTGGCTTAACAAATGCCCCAAGTACTTTTATGAGGCTAATGAATGAGATACTGAAAGATTTCATTGGCAAGTTTATGGTTGTATATCTGGATGATATACTGATCTTTAGTGGGACTAAGGAGGAGCATTTGAGACACCTGACACTAGTAATGAGGAGGCTACAGTAGGAGAAGTTGTTGATAAATCTGAAGAAGTCCTCTTTTATGAAGACAGAGCTCATTTACTTGGGTTTTGTGATCTCTTCAAATGAACTGAAGATGGATCTAGAGAAGGTGAAAGCAATCAAAGAATGGCCGTCACCAAGGAGTATGTTTGAGGTGAGGAGCTTCCATGGATAAGCAAGCTTCTATAGGAAGTTCATCAGAGATTTCAGTGGAATTTGTGCACCAATGATGGATACAGTGAAGAATAAGCACAAGTCTTTTAAATGGACGGAAGAGGCCGAGAAGAGCTTCAATATACTGAAGGAGAAAATAACAGAACGACCAATTCTGGTCTTGCCAAATTTTGAGAAGACATTTCATGTAAGATGTGATGCAAGTGGAGTTGCAATTGGAGCAGTTTTGAGCCAGGATAATAGACCTGTTGCCTATTTCAGTGAGAAACTGAATGAGACCAAGAGAAAATACTCCACATATGATAAAGAATTTTATGCCATAATTCAAGCCGTGAAGAAATGGAGACATTACCTTGTCCCACAAGAATTTGTCTTGTATAGCGATAACCAGGGTTTACAATTCATAACCAGACAGGAAAAATTGAATAAGAGGCATGCAAAATGGGTTGAGTTTATGCAGAATTTTACTTTTGTCATAAAACATATTGCTGGGAATGCTAACAAAGTTGCTGATGCGTTAAGCAAGAGATGTTTGATTCTACATGAATTTTAGGTGAAGACCTTGGGGTTTGAACACCTTAAGGATATGTATTGTGATGATACAGATTTCAAGGAAGCATACAAAGCATGTGCAAATCCTATGCTAAGAGACAAAAGCCAGTGGACATAGTATATGATTCAAGAGGGATTGCTGTTCAAAGGCAATCAATTGTGCATACCAAAATGCTCAATGAGGGATAACCTTTTGAAGGAAAAGCATAGTGGAGGATTGGCTGGACATTTCGGCCATGATAAAACGTTTGCATAGCTGAGCAATTCATACTATTGGCCAGGTATGAGAACAAAAGTGATAAAGTTTGTGAATAGATGTAGAATCTGCAAACATGCAAAGGGAAAAAGACAGAACACTGGATTGTATCAGCCATTGCCAATACCAGAGAGGCCCTGGGATGCAATAAGCATGGATTTCGTGTTGGGACTGCCAAGAACGCAAAGAGGATGCGATTCCATATTTGTGGTGGTGGATAGATTTTCAAAGATGGCACACTTTATCCCATGCCGGAAGACCAGTGATGCGACACATGTTGCAAATCTATTTTTCAAGGAAGTTTTGAGACTTCACGGCCTACCCAGAAGCATTGTCTCGGATAGAGACACAAAATTTGTTGGTCATTTTTGGAGAACACTGTGGAAGAAGTTGGGGACGGATTTGTCCTTCAGTTCAGCTTATCACCCTCAGACAAATGGACAGACTGAGGTGGAAAACAAAAGTTTGGGAAACTTATTGAGGAGTCTAGTCACTGAGCACCATAATCAGTGGGATCAGATTCTGCCACAAGCAGAATTTGCATACAATGACTCACCAAATAGGAGCAGTGGAAAGATCCCATTCCAGATATTGTATGGAATGCAACCCAGGGGAGTATCTGAGTTGAGAGACTTGGAACAGAGTGAGATCAGGAGCGCTGGAGCAGAAGATTTTGCTGTAGAAATGTAGAAGCTCCATATCCATATCAGAGGACAGTTGCAGAGTTCTAACCAGGAGTACAAACGCAAAGCTGATCAACATTGCAAAGAACTTCAATTTGAAGTAGGAGATTAGGTTCTGGCACATCTCAGGAAAGAAAGGTTCCCTAGGGGAACATATAACAAGTTAAAGATGAAGAAGATAGGACCATGTAAGATCTTGAGGAAGTTTGATGCAAATGCCTATGAGATTGAGTTGCCAGATGATGTGGGTAGATTGCCCATATTCAATGTTTCAGACCTGTATCCTTACAGGAAAGATGACACAGAGGGATCAGAAGATCAAGAGAAGATTCAGTGGGAGAAACAGATGCCCATAGCAGAAAAAC
>SNQJ01S0119209.1:0-25518 GCA_010110895.2 Picea sitchensis
AGACAGTCGGGAAAAGATCAATCGGAACCAGAATTTCACCTGTATCATGCTCCTGGTGTGAATAATAATCGGAAAACAAATTTACTCATTCATAACAACCCTAGTTTGCAATATCCAATTGATCGTTGCATAATTCTCTCTCAAAAAAACCTATAAAGCCAGAAAACCTATTAAGCCCAGCGTTGATATTGATGTAGCAGAGCTGATATTGATGTACGAACCCTAGTTTGCAATACCCAATTGATCTTTACAGAATTCTCCCTCCAAAAAAACCTGCCAGAAAACCTATTAAGCCCAGCGCTGATATTGATATAACAGAGCTGATATTGATGTACGATTGTGAGAGAGTTGAAGGAGGGGTCAACTATGTTGAGCGATAAAGAATTTTGTATAAAAGCAGAAGACCAACTGCTGCAAAGGTAGCACTGGATGCAGCAGCTGCATAATGGATCGCAGATGGAGGAAGAATTGAACGTTTGTTAAGATTCTTAATTTCCTCTCTTAACGCAGCAACGAAAACCCTCTCGGCCTCGAAATCTGTAACTGCCCTCTGAACGAAAGATCTTTCCCTCGAGAGCTCCGATACCATCGTTTCCATGGCCGAAGACAATTTCTCATTCTCCGTGGCCAGTTGCTCCAGTCGGGCTTCATGAGTTTTCAGTGCCTCTGAGAGCCTTGTTATCTCTCCTTGCAGGCTATGTTGCTCAACCTTCAACGATCCAATCTCCTTGTCCAAGTTCTCTTGAAGAGCCTTGGCCTTCACAAATTCATCTCTGTGGGCTGCAATATTTTCGTTCAACTCATCGATTCTTTCTCTAAGCTCGTCATTGTCTACGGTCAGACGTCGGCTTCTGCCGGAACAACCAGTGGACATCATGTGAGAATCAAGAACACTGCCTGAACGGAACGTCGAATAAGATGAACCAGGCAAACTCCCCTCTGGTGGCAGTTTTATTTTTGTAAATATGGTGGCGTTTCATATTCCTGGTAAAGTTGAACGCATCTTATCCAGGATATGTGTTTATATGGTGAAAGTGAAATTAATTTTTTGAAAGGAATTTATATTTATTGTTTTTAAGGGAAAAGTGGAATATATATATATATGTGTGTATGTGTTTTAGTTAGGTATCTAATCTTTTTAATCTTTTAGGTAGATAGAATAATATATTTCTATGTAATAAAGGCTCATAATATTTAATAAAGTCTATTTAATAAATTGGAATAATTCAATGTAAAAAAACCTAATAGAAGTAGAAGCTTTTAGAAGGATCTTCCTCTAGAATGATCTTTAGAAGATAGAATTAGCATAAATAAGAGTAGGAGTCATGAGAAATTTTGTCTTGAGAATTATTGTAATAAAGAGTTGTTATGCTGAGGTTGCTTTCTCGAAGAGGCAAATGAACATTGTTTCATATCAATAAAGGTATTATTTTGGTGTTGTGGTTTCATATATTGTGTTGTTTTAATGTTATTATCTGTCGTATTTCTGTTTTTTGATATTATAATAGAACTCGTACTTTACAAGCGGTGTGAGAGCACTTTCCTTGGCAGAATGGGAAGCATACATGCAGGAACTACGAGTGGTACTTAAGCTCACATTGTTGGCCACCCTTGTAACCCTTGTTAGTACCCCTTCAAGTGGTAGCGCAGCAGACAACCCTTGTATACAGATCGGCCTAGATATCATGAATCCCTTCGTAGATAAACTGATTGACCACCTGACTATTATAATGTCATCGTGAACAACACTCAGGAAGAATATGCTCTCTAGTACTTGGGTAATCGGGTAGTACGGTTATGCTCTCTAGTACTTGGGTAATCGGGTAGTACGGTTAAGGGTACGGTCTACCCTACTTCGTCGGTGCCCTAAGATATTGGGTCGAGTACTATTGTTCGACCTCGCACGTATATCAGAGAGCTATAGCACAGGGCAAACCCTTGTCTATAGAAACCCTAAAAAAAAAAATCCTAACCCTTGGGACACAAACAACACAAAGGGAACAGACAAGATTTCTCATGTTCAGAATTTGGGGATTTTGACACTATTTTTTTACTATTAAGAATTTGGGCTTTCTGACACTGTCGTATTATTCAGGTCGGAGTATAACTCTACAGGAGTAAAAAAAATTATAGGGCCTACCTGGACCCTTATTTGAGACCTAGCTCATTGGACTCATTTTTTCATCCTGATCGCAGTGATACCTATCATTTTTCATCATTTTTCTTCCTGTTGTCCTAACCCCTTCCTGACACCTCTACTTGGGACCTATTCCATTGGACTCCTATTTTCGTCCTGATCCCATTGATACCTTTCATTGTTTAGTCTTGTTTTTCCGTGGACCCACACACTCTTTTCAACCACGTTTCTTTCCCACCTCTGCCTGTGTTTTCTCCTCACCATGGCCACCACTCGCAACCAAGATCTTCAAAAACTACATCACTACCCACATCAAGTCCCAAATGACCATATGAAAGAGGAACTGAAGAAGGACATCAATTCCCACCTCTTACCAACCAGCTTGCATCCCACCTTGAATCTCAGCTTGACTCATTTGCTTCCAAGGTCCTAGAAAAATTGCCCCTTCCTAGACTTCATTCCTCATCTTACCCACCTTCTAACCTCGAAGGTAAAACTTTCTCAAATTCCTAGCAGTTTCAGTCCAACGCTTTTCATTGTGATCTACGTCTTCCATGAGTGGAGGTGAACAAATTTGATGGATCGAATCTCGTTGGTTGGGTCACTCAAATGGAACACTACTTCTCCTTGCATGGCATCACCGATGACTTGGCCAAAATTCATTACAGTTTCCTCTATTTGGATCCTGAATTTTGGCAATGGTAGAAATGGCCTCGAAAATCACACCAAGGATATATAGCTTGAACAGAGTTTGTGGTTGAACTTTATGACTGCTTTGACACCGATACACACTCCCCAGTTCGTTTAACCAAATTGAAAGATTCGGGTATCGTGGAAGATTTTATCGCTGCATTTGAGAAATTGTCTTTCAGAACAGAGGGCATGTCTGATACTTTTTTCTGAGAATACTTTATCAGTGCCCTTAAGGATGAAATCTGAGCCCAAGTCCTCATGACTCGCCCCTAGACTTGGTTGGAAGCAACTCAATGTGCCAAGGAATCGCAACAGGTTTTTTTTTTTCAACACCACAAACCTTCTTTCCCTCCGCGCCCTCGCCCTCCCACTCCTACCCCTCATCCCACCCCTCTCAATATCCAAATCTTAACTTGGGCAAAAATGGTTGAACATTAACCCAAGGGTCTTTGCTATAATTGTGATGAAAAATATTTTCTGGGGAACAAGTGTAAGGAACAGAAGTTGTTCATGGACATCTTTGAGGATGTTGTTGACGATGAGAACAAAGCTTCTCATGCATCAGAGCTCCCTGAGCCAGCTCCTATCACTCTGCCATATGATCCACCAGAAATTGAACCAGACATTTCATTGAATGCACTCACTGGCTTCTCTGCTCCCCAAACCCTCAAGCTAATTGGCTACATTAAAAATCGAAAGGTCATCATTCTCATTTACAGTGGTAGCACTCATAATTTCATTCATCGATGCATTATTCAAGAAACCCATTTCTATATCTATGCAATCAACAATTTTCAAATCACGATTGTCAATGGAGGTTTCATGAAATGTGGGGGGCGTTGTGAAAATGTGTGTTTCCAAATTGGTTAGTACAACCTGAAATCTCATATGCTTGTTATTAACATGGGTGGTTGTGACATTGTGTTAGGTGCAGAATGGTTACGCACTCTCAGTGTCGTCCACATGGATTTTAAGGAATTGACCATGCAATTTCAACAGGACGGCCAAAAATATAAGTTCCAAGGCATCATAGAAGGCTCCCTTGAGATCATTAGTTCTCATCGAATGGAAAAACTCCTCAAAAAGGCCATTCATAAATTATTTCCCAACTCAATGCCATTCAAGCAGTTGAGACACCATCTGTGCATCCTGACCTGGCACTCTATACTTTCCAAACACCAAAATATTTTTTCCACTCCCCATGGAATTCCCCCTTCCCACAATGTTCATGATAATTCCATTCCTCTAGTTCCAGGCAGTGTTCTCCCAATGTCATCCTGTATCGTCGTCCCTTTGCCCAGGAGAATGAAATTGAGAAAAATGTTCAAGAATTGTTCGACATGGGTGTCATCAGCCATAGTACCGGCCCTTATTCTTCTCATATGGTCATGGTCCTCAAGAAAGAAGGCACGTGGTGCATGTGTCTTGACTTTCGTGCTCTCAACAAACTCACCATCAAAGACAAGTTTCACACTCCTGTCATTTATTATCTATTGGATGAATTGAGTGGTGCTCAATACTTTACTAAACTTAATTTTTGTTCTGGTTACCACCAGATACATATGAAAGAGGTTGGCATTCCCAAGACGACCTTTCAAACTCATGAGGGTTGTTGGTCCTGAGATTAAACTTAAGTCTCAAAGGATAAGTTCAGGCATCAGGAAATCTTATGAGAGTGTATTTAAAGTGTTTTTTCTACCTTAGTTATATGAGAAAAATTCCTTAAACGAAATTAACAATTTGACAGCACAGAGGTTGTATTTCGTGTTTGATTCAAAATTGTAATAATGGGTGGAGCGAAAGAAAGATACAAAACTGTGAAACAAAGTAGGGCATCAATTATGGAAGAGTCCCACCTTGTTGCAGTAGAAGAAAATAAATAGTGTAACCTTGAATAAAGTATAAAATACAGGAATTTAATCAACAAGCAAGTCTTGATTTATTCACAGTAAATGCAGAGGAAAAGTTTCCTACCTAATAAATTACTGATACAATAAGATTGCAGTAGTTGTTGTGCTAAATTGAAATCAAACATTCATCAAGGAATACATAAGAAATGTTGAGAAATGGGAAAAAAAGAAACACATAACCCAAATTTAACAAAACTTGGAATCTTTGTCTGCACTTGTATTAATTCTCTATAACGAGAGTTTTCTCTATTACAATCGGCAAGAAGCAGCCTGAAATAAGTCTTAAATCTATGTATTTATACAAAAAGGTCCCAACCCAAAACGGTTGAACTTATCATAATTTAAAAATAGTAAATATTACAATACGCAAAACTGAAAAGTTCCATTAGCATCCTCCTCGATCTCTTCATCTGATGGCAGAGACGTTTCTTCTCCTCATCCTCTAGCCTGGAGAAAGTTGTCATCTGATCTGACCTCCATGAGTAGTATGTACATCCTTTCTTACTTGTTTCCAAATGTGTTCGTTTTTCCATATTCAACACACTGGATACATCTACTTACCAATTGGACCACCAAATCAGAAGGTTTAGTTGCTTCATTTGCTTCAAAAATGTATAGCTTCTTTTCTACCTGAGGCAACCTTTCTTGTATCTTCTTTGCTCCCAAAGATATGACCTATAACTGCAAATTGGGATTTACTATCCATTTGTTTATTTGGATAAGATAAATTTGATTCATCTGTTGGATGGTTTTCATGGCTTCTTATTTGTTTATCCTAGAATTATGTTGGTTCTTGGCTATGTCTATTTTCCCCAGGGATTCGTAGATACTATTTCCTTCAACATCAAGGAGCCCTTTGTCTAGTGAAGATATTACTTCTAGACAAGCTTCATGTACCTCTCTGGCCAATATTTTTCTTTCGGCAAGATTGGATTCCCAGGCCTTCAAAATTATGTCTCATCTGGTTTGCTCAGACAAAGACAGTCAAGAGACCTATGATACATCATCTTTTGGTACTAGTAAGATAGCCTCCTTAAACTTATCCCGAGCCAAACGGGATTCTCTTTCTTTAATTTAAATGTTATTCAGGGAAAGGTCTACCACCTTGTAACAATTTTGATTGGCTTCTACTTTTGCAAAAAGATTTTGCTAGGTTGATTCTCTTTTCATGTACTTCCAATGTTTGATCTTTGAAGGCCGCCATATCTACTTTTGTACCTTCATCTAAGTCTATCTTGGCTTGTAGTTGCTTGATTAATTCCTCTTGTTGAGCGACCAATTTTCTATCAGCCTATGAATTTTGATAGAGCTCATTCATGTTAGCTTTCAGTTGTTGGATCTAATGACTTCCATGGGCTCTAACTTGTTCAAAATCTTTGTTCATCTTATTTCTCACGTCCTGGTCCATATTATTTATCTGGTCTTGCAACTATCTTACCAATAGATTTCTCTGCTTCAGTTGCTCTGCTAGATTTACTGAACATTGATTGGTCGTGGAAAAGGCACCTAATGAGCCTGCCATTTCCCTAGCGAATTTGGTATCATCTAGGCCCTGTCCGTCATACAACATCCTTTGTCGTTTGACTATTGCACCATCTTTCTGATGTGTTTCTCTTTTAACTATGTCCCTTCTCTTCTTACTGAAAAATAAGTCCGAAGGAGGCATTTCTTTGGCTGAAATCGGAGTAAGGTCCTTTATAAATATGACTTCGGCATTTGGATTTCCTTGACTTTACTGTAAAGTTGTTAATGACATAATGGGGCTACCTATCTCTGTGGACGGTTGTTGCTCTGTTGTGTTGGTAATCGGTTTATCTGGTGTAGACGGCGACGTTTCCTGTCCCTTTTTAACCAAAGCTTCAAATTGATCTTTTGCTTGATTACTTGGTGGATTCGATAATGCATTATCCCCTTTTTGTGTTAAAACTTCAACTTTATTCGGATCTTCCTGAGTATCATGTTCGCTCGAACTTCCTGCCTCCAAGCCCTGAGGTGTGGCTTCATGTGTAGATGAAGGTGTTATTGGTTATCCTTGTAATACCTTAGGCAAACTATTCCTTCTCTGCCTTTGGAAATTGTAGAATCTGGCTAACTAATTTGGAGACAGAGTTCAGACTCTTCTCAATACTTCCTCGTATGACTTGGCTCCCCTGAATATCTCATCCTGTGGGGAAATTTCGTTCACATACTTCTTTAAATTGTACAGATCCATGTGATTTTCCACGATCTTATGGGGATCGTGCCTCTTAAACTCAATATCAACCAATTTGACATCTTCTATAGTTGCATCCTCTACTTTCGAATGGCTGAAATCTAACAACGAGAACATGCCAACCTGAAGAGGGAAGGTTGGCCATACTTTTTTCTGGGCCTCTTTCAATTCTTCATTGATGCCCCCTGTCACGGTTTGATACGCCACTTCTCAGCATACCATTTGATCTGGTAAAAAATTTGGAAGAGCATGTGGGGGAACCGAGCACACAAAAACCATGATATAGGAAAAGTTTTCCACAATATACCAGTCTATTATTTTTCCCAGGTTGGCCATGATTCTGTCTGAAATCCTAAGAGGTGGGAAACCGTATAGGGAGATATGAATTGGCACCACTACATAATGATAGATTTCATAGAATAAATCTCGGACTTTATCCTCCCGCAGCTTGGAGTGAAAGAAATGGATGGGCTCGGCATTGGTCGGGGTCCAACTCCAGCTCATCAAACGAAAAGGGGTCATAAAAAAAATGGCGTCCATGATGTATGCCAACATATAGAATGGGGTAGTTTTCCCTTTGGCCTTCATCGACTGGTACTCTATGATTTCCTTAGCCAGATTGTCTGATAACATCTTGGCCCAATTGAAAGAGAATCCTTCTACCACTTCATGCATAATTGGTACCCATGCCAACAGGAAGTGAGCAGAGTTCTTCTTCCTGAAAAGTCTACATAGCATCAAAGCCACATAAATCATATGGGCGTCTAATGATGTTGTGGCATATATGCCATGGGTGTCTACTCTGAATTTCTCAGGGTGTCCCCACTAGTCCTTGATTAAATCAGGGTAGTTTTTTCCATATTGTGTGCACTCTTCTTTATTGAAATCCATTATGAAAGCAACGTTGTAACTATATTTAAAAGCTGGGGATAATTTATACATTACCTATATATGCTCCGATCGAAAAGACCCAACAACAACCTTCTGTGAATTGCAGATGCTCTTGGTTGAGATGTCAACATTTTCTAGGGCCCAGCCTATCTTGTTGTTATATGGCATGAGCCTCGGTCGCGCAACTATTTTGTGCAGCTATATCCCTGAGCTTATTTGCATGAGTTTCAGTTACTTCGTCCCCTGAATCCTCTAAGAAGTTTATCAGCTCGTGTTGTAGAATATCAAACACCTATGTCCAGGATTCCACGGTATCTATAGCTCTCGGTGAGGTGTCTGAGAGAACATATGTGTTCAGATTTATGCTCTCACCAACTACTTTAGCCATTTTTTTGGCGCCATGATATCAGTGAAATCAGAACTGTGTTACCTGTTACAGGGGAATGCGTAAGCTTCTTAGTCGGCTAAAACTTGTTGTTCTGCGAAAATGAAAATATAATTAAAAATCCAATATCATTATTCACCTTAAGTGTATTGATTTGCGAAATACCTTTATTGATGATACATTCCTTTATCGTAATGAGGAAATCTAGGCGGTGATCTACAATCTATATTGAAATCATTTCCATTGATCTGTGATTAATGCCATTAATATTGGTGGTTCGCGATCGAGGACTTGGATGAAACAGGTTTGAAATTTCCCGAATCACGAGTTCACGAAGGATTAATTATGAGATAATTTTGTTTGAGATATTAATTAATCATGTTTAACTTTAAATGTTTTCGAGTATTCAGACTTCGGGATTTTAACAATAGCTCGAGATAGAATTCTCAAGAACTGAAACCACGAAAAGATTAATTATCGAATAATCATTTTTAGCTTATACTAACCCTGTTTAGGTTTGAAGTGTTTTGGAAGTTCAGACTTTGGGATTTTAATATGTGATGGATGATAAACATCAAAACTTCCGAAGTATGAAGTTATTAACCGTCCCTTAACCGAGATTAACTTAACTAATTTAGATTTAATACTTCGGGATTTTGTCGCTTCGTGGATTTGCAAGTTAGTTCCTTATTATATTTTTGAAAGGCCTTTACCCGTAGTGATGTGTCAAATATGATGTCACTTTAGGTGATGTTTCAAGACTCGGGAAGGTACATGTATACTATTGACTAGGATCCTTAGAACACTTTTTGGGTATCGGAACTTTAAAGTTAAGACCTGGTGAAAATCCCGAAGCGCGAAGCTCTGAAGAGGCCTCTAGTGACTTGACTTTTTAACAATCAGGCGGCTCCAAAACTTGGGAGAAAAAGGGATCGTTCCATCAACGGGGGGACTTTATCCACTTCGGACACCGTGCACGCTTTAGGACTAGGAATAAAATTGATTTAAACATTTGAAAGCTGAATTCTGAGTTACTATAAAAATAATGAAGTTCGAGAAATTAAAGCTCAAAGTCTAGGATTTGTCTATGTTCCAACATAGGCTCCATCTAGGGATCGTGCCTCCCTGCAATACATGGAAGAACAGTAGACCAAGTTCCTTTATTGGGTAAATGGAGTCATCATTGGGTTTGTGAGAAACACCATTTGAAAAACATACAGAAGAAAGTTAGACTTCAGTCATGTCTCAAAAAACTTTCAAAACACAATCATTTATCGATCTTAAGTTTAGGCTGTTAATAGTTTCCTTTTCCTGGAACTGAGTTTGGATTTGTTTAAGATAATCAAAATAACTTTAACTAAAGTATCAGACTTTGGTTGATTTTTTTCGCATCAAGGCATGGTAATTTTAACAATTTATTTAGGGAATCCCTTGTCGATTCATAATGTAAATATTTTCAGAAAGAGAACTAGCTTCCAGAGGATGTTTATATATGTATGACAGCCTTACAGATATCATAGATATTGCTTCACTGCCAGTGAGCCTATTCAGTACCCCGATGAAGTTATCTGCATCTCCCATTGAATCTCCTTTCATCACTTCAAATAGCATTTTTTCATTTCATTTGAGATGAGGGCAATCATTTTATGAATTTCCTTTCATCATCTCTTTTGGACAAAATGGGGGCAATCGATTTTACGAATTTTCTTTCATCACTTCAAATAGCATTTTTGCATTTCATTTGAGATGAGGGCAATCATTTTATGAATTTCCTTTCATCATCTCTTTTGGACAAAATGGGGGCAATTGATTTTACGAATTTCCTTTCACCATTTGTCTTAGACTAGATGGGGGCAATCATTTTATGAATTTCCTTTCACCATCTGTCTTATATTTTATTATAATTTTGAAGTGGGTCCAATCAATTTGTACTAATCATACAGGGATGATATCTGCGTAATATTTAACAACGAAGGTCTGTCAACTATTTTTTATTGTACTCTGAACTAACTCTCTCTCGATCTTCAATACATCTTTTCTATAGGGAAGATCTTCCCTATAGAAAAGATGTATTGAAGATCTTCTCTAATTGATCTTGAGAGAATTAATCAATTGAAATCTGTTAGGAGAGATAAAGTTACCAGGATTATCCTAGACATACTTTCTCTCAGTCAAAATTAGAGGAATATAAAGATTTTCGCCTAAACTCGTTTTGAAAATACGTTTTTAAGTTTTCGGAGATAAGGCAAAAAAATTCTTTCTGTGAAAATCTAAGGTCGGGTAATGGAATGAAAGCCTTTAGATATGAAAAATGAAAACCGAATGAGGAAACAGAGGGTTTGAAAAGGAAACTTATTTCCGCATAGGTTCATCTCTTGATTATCAAGCTTCCCTTCTATTCTAATTTCTTTTCTTTTTATTTTATTTTTGTCTTATTTTTATTTGACTTGGAAATCTAAAAATTTATACTTTCTGATCTTTGTCCAGGTGATTATATTTACAAGAGGAGAACCTTGTTTATATCTGATAGGATTTCTTTCAAAAAAAAAAATTAGCTTAAACCACGAGTATGGAAGTTCATACCTCAGATGTTATTTTTGTTTCCAAACAAACCAACTGTTAATTTATCACTTGTTTTGAGAAAATAACCATTTTGAAAACCAAGCATAAGATTCTGCTACCTCCTTATTTCTTCTCTGACAATAAGTATTCATGTTTTCCTACATCTTCTTTCCTGGCATCCCATTTCAAAACTAAATCCCCAAGAAGAAATTCTTTGTCTTTCGCTTTTTTGTCGAAAAGGGCTTTCACATTATCTTGGTATTTTTTAGGTCTTTCATCGAATTCGGACCTGTTTTGTTGGACTTTAATTATTTGATTTATCCTACTTGTTACGTCATTCAGCTCTTTGTTTGCGTCTTGCCACAACTTCATTACTGGAAGAGCTAAATTGATAGGGAGGACCACATCGGTGCCATAAACCATTTGGAGAGGAGACATACCTATTGATTTCTTATTGTCGATCCGGTTTTCCCATAAGGCGTACTTTAGGTGGACGTGCCAAGCCTTCTTATTCTCCGTTAGTACTTTCTTGACTATATTCATCAAAATTTTGTTGGACGATTCGGCCAACCCATTTCCCTGAGGATAATAGGTTGTAGAATGCCCCAGCACGATGTTGTATTTTTGACAAAAACTTATAATTTCCATAGATTTGAATGCTTGAGCATTATTTGTACTATTTTCCGGGGGAAGCCAAACATGGATAGGATGTTCTCCTCCAAAAATTTTATAACTACCGAGTCTGTGGCATTTCGAGTTGGAATGGATTCCACCCATTTCGTGAAATAATCGGTAGTGGTTAAAATCCATTTATGTTGGTCGCTTGACTGTGGGTAGATTTCTCCAATGAAGTCCAAACCCCATTGTTGAAAATGATCCTCTGTCTTGACTGGGACCAAAGGTAGTGCAAGGAGCTTTTGCTTGCCAAAAAATAGTTGGCAAGGGTTGCAGGCTCTAACCTTAGCATTCACATCAGTGAATAACTTTGGCCAATAATATCCAGCCCTTAGGATCTTTTAGGTCATGGCCCTCTAGACGTGATGTCCTCCACACACTCATTTTTTAAATTCATTTATGACATCTTCTGTTTTAGGTTTTGTTAGACAACGTAACAAGAAACCTAGAGGATATTTCCAATACAGTTGACCCTTGATAATACAGTATTTAACTGCATGTAATTTCAACGTTCTTGCTTTGGATGTAGTCATATCACTCGGGCACTGAAGAGTGAGGAGATATGAAATGATATCGCGATACCAGTCAGAGGAAGAAAATTTATCCTCGACATGAACTGCATGGGTTTGATAATCAAGCTCTCCTATGTCGGAAATAGGTCCATGTGATTCCAGATGGTTTATCCCAAGTGCTCTGAAATTCGACTCTGCTAATAATTTTTCCAGACCCTGACCTGAATTTTGGCTAACCACCAACCTTTCCTACCATCATTGTTCAGTTGTACCAATATATCTTTGACAGAGCTTGTTGGCACATAGGTGATTAATCTGGAGTGCAATAAATATGTCCTGAAATCTTTGAGAGCTTTCACCATCGTGTAGGCTTTCTTTTCCAGGATATCATATCTTACTTCGGTGTCTTTGAGACTTTTAATTAAAAAGGCTATCGGTTGTTCGAAACCTTCTTCATTCTTTTGGAGAAGTACTGTTGCGATAGTATGTTTTGATGCGAAAGAGAAGATCAGGAATTCCTTAGTATAGTCAGAACTAGCTAATATCGGAGCTTCACTTATAGATTTCTTAACTTGCTCGAACGATGCTTTAGCTTTGGTAGTCCATTTGATTTCAGTGTCTTTTTTTAGCATATCTGTGATTAATTTGACAATTTTAGCAAAGTTAGGGATAAACCTTCTTAGAAAATTTATTTTACCTAAAAAAGACTGGATTTCCTTTTTATTTCTAGGAATGTTTATTGTGTCAATAGCCTCTATTCGCTTGGGATCGACCTTGATTCCATCTTTCGATACTATATGACCTAGAAGTTTTCCTTCTTACATAGCAAAATGAGACTTTTTAGGGTTAAGAGACAAACCAAATTTTCTACATTTCTCAAAGGTTTGTTTGAGATGAACGAGATGTTCTGCATCAGAATTTGAGAAGACTGTTATATAATCTAAGTAAATAACAACAAAATTATCTCTCTCACTGATAAAATCTATATCCACTGCTCTTTGGAAGGTGGCCCATGTGTTCATCAAACCAAACGGCATTTTATAATACATGAAAGTTCCCCACGGAGTAGTGAATGCAGTTTTTTCTTTATCATCTTCGTGGACAACAATTTGGTTATAACCTGAGAAGCCATCGATCATCGACATTTTGTTAGCTCCCACTACTTTTTCTAGGAGATGATCCATTTTTGGTAGCGGGTAGTTATCCTTCAGGGATGACCAATTTAAATTTTTGAAATCCACGCAAAGCCTAATTTCTCCACTTTTCTTCCTGACGGGTACCGGAATTTCTACCCATTCAAAATATATAAGCAGAACAATAATATTTGTGTCAAGAAGCTTCTTGACCTCTCTTTATATTACAGGTAATATGATAGGATTGATTTGTCTCAGATTTTTTCTAAAAGTTTTGATACCATGATTCAAAGGGATCTTATGTTCAATTATTGAGGTATCATAATTTTTTAAATCATCATAGGAACAGGAAAAGATGTCTTTGTATTTTTTAAGCAATTCGGCATATTTATTCTTCACCTAATATGGAAGGTATTTAGATAACTTTCCTATCTTAGGTTCTTCTTTAGTTCCTATGTCACAGTCTTCAACCTCCTTGGGATGAGGTCGTAGGGTAGATTTCAAGGGCATGTCATCTTTGTCAAACAATCTTTCTAAAGGTATCAGACCTCTGGGGATCTGATTGTTCTTCAGTACCAACATTCAATGATTTGTGATCTTATATTGGAACCTTTCAGGATCTTCACCTTCTTTCATGATCCAGATAGGATCGTTCTGGCTTTCCTGGTCTATATGAGTCTCGAAAAACTCATCAACCATTTCTAGAAATTGTTTAATCTGCTCGTCATCTTCAAAGACCTGCCAGTGTTGCACATTATTTGGGATTGAAGGTCTGTGTCTCATTTCTATATGATACTTCATCTTTAGGATAGTGGGAGGTATAAACGTCGCAGTTTCTTTGGCCAAGGAATCTGTCTGTTGATTTTCTATTTTGGGGATGTGATGAATGTTAAATGATGAGAAGAAATTCTCAATCAAATCCCAGGCACATTTTTTGTATGACCTTAACCTTGGATCTTTAGCTTGATATTGTTGCTTTATTTTCTTTACGATAAGTTCTGCATCACCATAAACTATTAGATTTTCAATTTTTAGTTTCCAGTCGGCCCCCAATCCTAAGACAAGAGCTTCATATTCACAGACATTATTAGTATAATCAATATCCCATTTTAATCAGTATGAAAATGGGATGGCATATTCATCTCTAGGTGCAAAAAATAACACTCATGCCCCTGCCCCTTAGTGGGACGAAGCGCCCTCAAAAAACATTTTCCAAATTCCCTCCCTACTATTTACACTTTTATGTGGTTTTTCCATTTTTTTTGTTTTCTTCTTCTATACATTCTTCAAAATCATCGTTTATTGATAAAATACAATTTCCTAGATCCTGATCGGAAACATATACTGGATAATTTTTTATCTTTTGAGGGTCACTTACAGTGTATGCCAGTCTAGTCTCCCTATACAATCGAGTAAATTGTCCACCAAAAATCGGGATCGTAGCATATGTCATTTCCAGTTGAAGTGATCCTCCGAGTTTTGCACCCCAAGACCTAGATAAAAGCATGCCATACTTGGCAGGGACGTCAGCAACAACTACATCCATAAGGATACTCTTTACAGGAATCTGTGCAAGATCCACTACTAGATCTTTGATCATGCCCAGACACTTAACCTTTCTAGAATCAAAAGAATATAAGTCATGATAAGGTCTAGTGTTTTCAAGGCCCAATTTTTCCATGATAACTTTAGGCATTAAGCTATGAGAGGCCCCAGAATCTAACATGAAATTATGAAGTAAGTGCTCATGCACAGTTAAGGTAATATAGAAAGGAGCTACAGAATCCTTAGAATTTTCAATGTGCGGACCAAACATAATCGTAGGATTTTCATCTTGTAAATTTATTACGTCTGCATGACATTTTGCATCAAAGAAATTAATCAGTTTAGCAATCTGTTTTTTATAAATCAGATTCTTGGCAAGCTCAACCAGGGGCATGGGGATTTTAATTTTATTTATTTTGTTTTCTAGACTAAAACCTCCAGTTGTTTTTTCGCATTCCCTAGTTGAAGTTTGTGTTTCTATATTTTATGTTTTCTTGGTTTGTGTTGCTTTGGTTTCAACTTTTTTGGTTTGGGTGGATTTTTTGTCAACTAGTGGTTTAGTAACAACCGCCTCATTTGCTTTGCTTCTTGATAAGATATTTTTTGGTGGATCATTTGTAGTATTCATTTCTCTGGTCCTTAAATTATACTTCTTTTGAAGTTTGGCCATTATGGAGTCGACGATTTGTTGATATGTAGACTCTCCGAGGTTATTTATACTTTCCTCACTACTAAACAGGGGCTCTTGGCCTAGATATATTTCGTAATCCTGTCTAGTTAGATGAGGTTCCTAGTCTTCATCACTAAGTTTGTTTAAATCTTCTTCTAACCCCTCGTAATTATGTATATCATCTCCTATAAAAATTTCTGACTTAAACGGAGCTTGTATTTTTTTATCTTCATTTTTTACTTGTCTCTGCTGGGTCTGGGAGTTGGGATTTCTCCTAAAATCTTTTCTAGAAAATGGATCTGGTTTGGCTTGGTCTAGTTACATTCTAGAGATTTTATTGGACAAGTATTTTATTATCTTAGCCATGTCATCCATTTTTTCTTCTGCAGACCTCCCAGATCCAGAGGGTCATGCTTGTTCTCTAAAGTGTTTAGTTTCCTTGGTTCTTGTCTCAACCCTAGATTTTAATTTACCATATGCCATCATATTTTATTCGATCTCTATGGTGTCATCCAGCATTCCTGTGAGGGTAGTAGATATTATTTCTCTTAAAAGTAGGGCGAAGTCGGGCTCAAACTCCCCTGTGAAAGTCACCTTCATCGTAGGTTGAGAGGGTTTAACTTCTGTTGGGATCTTATGATAGAGTTTGTTAAAGCTCTGGGTGAATTCGAGAACCGACTCAGAATTTTTCTTTCTCAGAGCCCCAAATTTTGTCAAATAGTACAAGTGATCTTTCTTTTCTCCCCATTGTCTTAAAAAAGCATTTTCTAAATCATCATAAGACCGTAGGGATCTTACTGGGAATCCTTGAAACTAGATTCTTACTTCTCCCTCGAAATTTTTCACTAAAATCCTACAATAAACGTCTTCATGCTCAATCCCTAGGATATCAGGGAATTGATCAAAAAAGGTGATGTGTTCTGTGGTAGTTAAATCTCCTTCTCTCGTAAATTTAGGCAAGTTCTTCATATAATTTTCAGGTAGATCATGAAGGATGGGGGAAGGACCAAAGGAGCATATATGGACGCTACTTTGGCAAAAATCCTAGGAGGTGGAATTTTTCCTTGACCACCTCCCCCTCTAGCACCACCTCCTCCACCACCGTCCACCACCTTCGGCGCCACCTCCTCCAACAGAAGCCATTGGAAGTCGTGGGGATGAACTTTGGGAGTTAAAAAGAGGGTTTTCAAAAAGTTCTAGGGACCAAAGTGGCGACCTTTCAACTTCCTCGGGATGTGGTGAAGGGAAAACTGGAAAATGATTGTCAGGGGATGCAAAATCTAGAGGAGGCAGGAAAGGAAAACGTGGACTAGTTTCTTCGGACTTACAAGATGTGTAGATAGGTGAACCAGTAGGGGAAAAATTGAGGTTTACAATATGCTCATCATTGTTTCAAAGAACTCAAACTTTTACTTTTGGAGAGGATGAGGTAGACAGAAAATTAACGATAGCGGGTATAGAAGAGGATCTTTTATTTGGGTTGTTTGGAGAATCAGAAGGGTCAAACTCAATCTTTATTTCGGGTACAACTTCCTCGAGGTTCTGGCGCCTAACCTCAGACTGTCTGGTTGAGACCTCCGCAGAGGGCGTTTGTTTAATATTCTTTCAAGGGGTTGGTTCTTTAATCGAAACCTTAGTATGGACTTGTGTGACTTTTGGTTGGTATTTCTTACCTATTGATGCGGTAGTCGACTTGATGTATCCCTTCAGTTTTAACAACCTTTCAGTATCGGATACAGGTGTGGCATGTTGATCGTCTGGGTTCTTTCTGGTACTCTTTCGACCGAATGGAAGTTTATCTATGGTGGATTGTCGTCGCCAAGTGAAAGATAAAAATAGCCTTAATAAAGTATTCAATCTTTGTTCACTATCAAAGACAGAATGTTACCTTGTCATTTTCCCAGGGAAAAACAACTTTGTTTCTCTGTCCCTGGCAACAGCGCCAAAAAGATGTTGGTCCTGAGATTAAACTTAAGGCTCAAAGGATAATGTCAGACATCAGGAAATTTTATGAGAGTGTATTTAAAGTCCTTTTTCTACCTTAGTTATATGAGAAAAATTACGTAAACGAAATTAACAATTTGACAGCACAGAGGCCATATTTCGTGTCTGAGTCAAAATTGTAATATTGGGTGGAGAGAAAGAACGATACAAAACTGTGAAACAAAGTAGGGCATCAATTACTGAAGAGTCCCACCTTGTTGCAGTGGAAGAAAACAAATAGAATAACCTTGAATAAAGTATAAAATACAGGAATCTAATCAGCAAGAAGGTCTTGATTTACTCACAGTAAATGCAGAGGAAAAGATGCCTACCTAATAAATTACTGATACAATAAGATTGCAGTAGTTGTTGTACTAAATTGAAATCAAACATTCATCAAGGAATACATAAGAAATGCTGAGAAATGAAAAACAAAGAAACGCATAACCCAGATTTAAAAAAACTTTGAATCTTTGTCTGCACTTGTATTAATTCTCTATAAGGAGAGTTTTATCTATTACAATCGTTAGAAGCATCCTGAAATAAGTCTTCAATCTATGTATTTATAAAAAAAGGTCTCAACCCAAAATGGTTGGACTTCTTATAATTTAAAAATAGTAAATATTACAATATGAAAAACTGAAAAGTTCCATTAGCATCCTCCTCGGTCTCGTCATCTGCTGGTAGAGACATTTCTTCTCATCATCCTCTATCCTAGAGACAATTGGCATCTGATATGGCCTGCATGAGTATTATGTACATCCTGTCTTACTTGTTTCCATATGTGCTCGCTTTTCCATATTCGATACACTGGATACATCTACTCACCAATTGTACCACCAAATCAAAAAGTTTAATTGCTTCATTTGCTTCAAAAATGTATAGCTTAGTTTCTTCCTGAGGAAACCTTTCATGTATCTTCTTTGCTCCCAAAGATATGACCTGTAACTGCAAACTAGGATTTACTATCCATTTGTTTATTTGGATAAGATCAATTTGATTCATCTGTTGGATGGTTGTCCTAGCTTGTTCTTTGTTTGTCCTAGAATTATATTGGTTCTTGGTTGTGTCTATTTTCCCTAGGGCTTTAGAGATACTATTTCCTTCAACATCAAGGAGCCCTTTTTCTAGTGAATATATTACTTCTAGACAATCTTCATGTACCTCTCTAGCCAATCTTTTGCTTTCAGCAAGATTGGATTCCCAGGCCTTCAAAATTATGTCTCCTCTAGTTTGCTCAGACAGAGACAGTCGAGGGACCTTTGATACATCATCTTTTGGTACTAGTAAGATAGCCTCCTGAAACTTAGCCCGAGTCGAACATGCTTCTCTTTATTTAATTTAAATGTTATTCAGGGAAAGTTCTACCACCTTGTAACAATTTTGAATGGCTTCTACTTTTGTAAAAATATCTTGTTGGGATTATTCCATCTTTTCATGTACTTCCAATTCTTGATCTTGGAAGGCCTCCATCTCTAATGTTGTACCTTCATCCAAGTCTATCTTGGCTTGTAGTTGCTTGATTAATTTCTCTTATTGAGCGACAAATCCTCTATCTGCCTACGAATTTTGATAGAGCTCATTCAGGTTAGCTTTTAGTTGTTGGATCCGATGATTGTCATGGGCTCTAACTTGTTCAAACTCTTTGTTCATCTTATTTCTCACGTCCTGCTCCATATTCTTTATCTAGTCTTGCAACTTTCTTACCAATAGATTTCTTTGCTTTAGCTACTCCGCTAGATTTTCTACTGAACATCGATTGGTCATGGCAAAGGCACTTAATGAGCCTGCCATTTCCCTAGAGAATTTGGTATCATCTAGTCCCTTTCTGTCATACAGCATCCTTTTCCTTTTAACTGTTGCACCATCTTTCTGATGTGTTTCTCTTTTAACTATGGCCCTTCTCTTCTTACTGAAAAAGAAGTTCGAAGAAGGAATTTCTTCGGATGAAATCGGAGTAAGGTCCTCTATAAATATGACTTCAACATTTGGATTTCCTTTACTTGACTGTAAGGTGTTAATGACATAATAGGGATACCTATCTCTGTGGACGATTGTTTCTATGCTGTGTTGGTAGTTGGTTTATCTGGTGTAGACAATGACGTTTCCTGTCCCTTTTTAACCAAAGATTCAAATTGAGATTTTGCTTGATTACTTTGTGTATTTGATAATGCATTATCCCCATTTTGTGTTAAAACTTCAGCTTTCTTCAGATCTTCCTGAGTATCCTATTCACTGGAAATTCCTGCCTCCAAACCCTGAGGTGTGGTTTCCTGTGTAGATGAAGGTGTTATTGGTTCTCCCTGTAATACTTTAGGTAAACTATTCCTTCTATGCCTTTGGAAATTGTAGAAATTGGCTAATTGATATGGATACAGAGTTCGGACTCTGCTCAAAACTTCCTCGTATGACCTAGCTCCCTTGAATATCTCATCCTATGGGGAAATTGCATGCACATACTTCTTTAAATTGTACATAGCCAGGTGATTTTCCACGATCTTTTGGGGATCATGCCTCTTAAACTCAATATCAACCAATTTGACATCTTCTAGAGATGTAGCCTCTACTTTCGAATGGCCGAAATCTAACAACGAGAACATACCAACCTGAAGGGGAAAGGTTGGCCATACTTTTTTCCGGGACGCTTTCAATTCTTTACTGATGCCCCATGTCACAGTTTGATACACCACTTCTCGGCATACCAGTCGATCTGGTAAAAACTTTGGAAGAGCATGTGGGGGAACCAAGCATCCAAAAACCATGATGTAGGAAACATTTTCCTCAATATACCAGTCTGTTATTTTTCCCAAGTTGGCCATGATTCTGTCTAAAATCCTGGGAGGTGGGAAATCGTATAGGGATATATGAATCGACACCACTACATAATGACATATTTCATAGAAAAAATCTCGGACTTTATCCTCCCACAGCTTGGAGTGATAGAAATGGATGGGCTCGGAGCTGGTCGAGGTCCATCTCCAGCTCATCAGAGGGAAAGGATTCATAAAACAAATGGCTTCCATGATGTATGCCGACATATATAAAGGGGAAGGTTTCCCTTTGGCCTTCATCGAATGGTACTCTGTGATTTCCTTAGCCAAATTGTTTGATAACATCTTGGCCTAGTATAAAGAGAAGCCTTATGCTACTTCATGCATAATTGGTACCCATGCCAACAGCAATTGAGAGGAGTTCTTCTTCCCAAAAAGTCTACATAACATCAAATCCACATAAATCATATGGGCGTCTGATGATGTTGTGGCATATATGCCATGGGTGTCTGCTCTGAATTTCTTAGGGTGTCCCCACCAGTCCTTGATTAAATCAGGGTAGTTTTTTCCATATTGCATGCACTCTTCTTTGTCGAAATCCATTATGAAAGTGGCGTTGTAACTGTATTTAAAAGCTGGGGATTATTTATACATTACCTGTATATGCTCCAGTCGAAAAGGCCCAACATCAACCTTTTGTGAATTGCAGATGCTCCTGGTTAAGATGTCAACGTTTTCCAGGGCCCAGCCTATCATGTTGTTATACGGAATGAGCCTTGGTCGCGCAGATATTTTATGCAGCTCTGACTGAGATATATCCCTGAGCTTAGTTTCATGAGTTTCAGTTACTTCGTCACCTGAATCCTTTGGGTAGTTTATCAGCTCGTGTTGTAGAATATCAAACACCTGTGTCCAGGATTTCACGATATCTATAGCTCTCGGTGAGGTGTCTGAGAGAACATATGTGTTCGGATTTATGCTCTCACTGGATTCTTTAGCCATTTTTTGTGGTGCCATGATATCATTGAAATCAGAACTGTGTTACTTGTTATAGGGGAACACATGAGCTTCTTAGTCGGCTAAAACTTGTTGTTCTGCGAAAATGAAAATAGAATTCAAAATTCAATATCATTATTCACATTAAGTGTATTGATTTGTGAAATACCTTTACTGACGATACATTCATTTATCTTAATGAGGAAATCTAGGCGGGGATCTACAATCTATATTGAAATCATTGCCATTGATCCATGATTAATGCCATTAATATTGGTGGTTCGGGATCGGGGACTTGGATGAAACAGGTTTGAAATTTCCCGAATCGTGAGTTCACGAAGGATTAATTATGAGATAATTTTGTTTAAGATATTAATTAATCGTGTTTAACTTTAAATGTTTTCAGGTATTCGGACTTCAGGATTTTAACGGTAGTTTGAGATAGAATTCCCGAGAACCGAAACCATTGAAAGATTAATTATCAGATAATCATTTTTAGCTTAAACTAACCATGTTTAGGTTTGAAGTGTTTTGGAACTTTGGACTTTGGGATTTTAAGATGTGATGGATGATAAACTTCCAAACTTCTGAAGTACGAAGTTATTAATCGTCCCTTAACTAATTTAGATTTAATACTTCGGGATTTTGCCTTTTCGTGGATTTGCAAGTTAGTTCCTTATTATATTTTCGAAAGGCCTTTACCCATAGTGATGTGTTAAAGATGATGTCACTTTAGGTGATATGTCAAGACTCGGGAAGGTACAGTGTACTATGACTAAGATCCTTAAAACACTTTTCGGGTATCGAAACTTTAAAGTTAAGACCTGGTGAAAAGCCCGAAGCACGAAGCTCCGAAGAGGCCTCTAGTGACTTGACTTTTTAACAATCAGGCGGCTCCAAAACTCAGGAGAAAAAGGGATCATCTGATCAACAGGGGAACTTTATCCACTGCGGACACCATGCGCACTTTAAGACTAGGAATAAAATTGATTTAAACATTTGAAAGTCGACTTCTGAGTTACTATAAAAATGATGAATTTTGAGAAAGTAAAGCTCAAAGTCTAGGATTTGTCTGTTCTCCAACAAGGGCCACTATGAGTTCTTGGTCATGCCCTTTGGCCTGTGTAATGCCCCCTCGACTTTCCAAAGTATCATGAACCATGTCTTTCTTCCTTTTCTCTGTCATTTTGTCTTAGTTTTCTTTGATGATATTCTCATCTATAGTAAAACATGGAAATCCCATCTTTCCCATGTGGATCAAGTTCTCCATCTCCTTTTTCAGCACCAACTTTTCCTCAAACAATTTAAATGTGCCTTTGCAGCCTCAGAAGTGGATTCTTTGGGTCATATTGTTGGAAAGGATGGTGTAAGGGTGGTGTTAGTACTAGAAGTCTCACCTAGATTGTTATAGGTGTGATCCTAATATCCATCAGAAAAACTTGTAGGTTTGTAAAGATAAGAGTTTATTCCAAAATGTAGTGAATGGGTGAGGAACTCAGTTTAAACATCAGCACAAAAATTCCAGAAAATATGTCAGCAAGCAAGGCTTGAATAGTCTCATATCAGTGTTTGAGATATAAATGGAAAGATGGAAGACTTAGCAGAAAAAGTAGAATACATGCATCAAGTTACATCAGGTAATTCTAAAACACATACAGTGGAAAATTCATCAAGTAGGAACTTCCTAGTCAATAAGATAAATTACTTCAACAACACTTGCACTAGTAAAACCACAGTAAATCTTTCACTGCATTAGGAACAAGTACCAAGATGAAGCATTCATCAATAGCAAGCATCAAAGCAAAGATGAAACACAAAATATGGTAAAGAGAAGAAATTGATCATTAACTGCTCAAGATTCTTAAGTATGAGTACATACAGTCTGAAAAACTTTATAGCTGAGAGTAAAGATGTGAGTCCCAATCTACAACCATTTGAACCCTCTAATGGAGTTACATTACACTTTAAATAGCAAATTACATTCAAAAAATTATCTAGAACTCGCCACCTAGCTCCTACATAGGATATTGTGCCTTAGAGAGGCATGGAAATGAGCAATCAACAGAAAATCTAACAAAATGCTATATTCCAGGAAGTTGTGTGCAGCATTGAATATAACTGTGGCCAACTCGTTGCATGTAGATTAAATGAAGCTAAAACTAAGGCACAGTTGTCCCTTGAAGCTTAATTGATACTTCAGGAGTAACTCGAAACTTATCTGAGAGCTGGTAGCCCTCCTACATATCGAAATCCAAATAATTGTCAGGTTCACAGCGCATACGCTACAAATTGTTTTGGTTTTAGCAGTTCGCAACGCCTTCAGCAACCTGCATGTGAATTTTCCTATAGGTGTCACTTTGTTCTCAAAACATGTCATGTGATGTCAAAATTGTGCAAAATTCCTTCAAACCTTTAATGATGCATGTTATAAGCTTTAAATCACAAAGTGACTTGAAAAAATATCATGTGAGCATAATAATAGTAGAAAAATGTACAAATGCTCCTTAGGGTTGTAAGCATGCATATATATAAAGTCCATAGAAAAACTGGTAATTTTGATGCAGAGATGATGCCTCATATTCTTATCCTAGTAGCCACTCGTGCCAACATGTCCAGGTTTTGTTTTTCATTTTCTTCCTTCAACTGTTTCACTTCCTCCTTCATCTTCATGTTTTTGGCTTGATGGGATCTATTCATCCTTTACACGTTCTTCATTTGTCTATGCAAATATATGGATCTCTTAACCCAGTGTTTTGCCTTTTTAATAGTTTCTTCACCCATATCTATAGCTCTCTTAAGTTAAATCTTGGCATGCAGATTCTCTTTCTTCAATTGTTCATTCTCAGTCCTTACCACTTTTAGTTTCTTCCTGAGCCTTTTAAAAGTGGGATCCCTCTCATCAAAACAAGACTTGATCTCAATGATTTCTATTTGCTTTTTAAGAGGCTTAGTTTTGTCTATTGTTGAGTTGATGCTCTGGATGTACCTTCTTCTACGGATACATGTTGCTTTGATGTTGATCTAGTGAAAGGTCTTCTAGGATTGACAACTTCTACAACAACAGGTGAAGAAAATACAAGATTATTTCCCTTCAGACTCCTTGCTTTACTAGAGGATGTCCCTGTTGATGTTATGGTAGCTGTGGGAGGTATTTACCTCCACGTGTAAACCTGATGAGAATAGAATATTCTGGGAAGCAAGAAGAAAACCCTAATTGATTGGTTAATAACCCTAGAAGACAAGTCGGCTCAAGGGAATGACGTGTATTAGGTTATTAGTCTCCAAGAGAAGAAGTCACCTAAAGGAAATAATATATACTAAATAATTAGTACCTAGAATAAGAAGTCGGCCCAGGCAGTCTACTAGATTTAGTATAAATATAGAAGGCCAGTCTTCATACTTGCAGGCATTCTCAAAACTACAGAAGCAGCACTTGTGCGCACTACAGTTGGGCAATTTGTGCGCAAGTCTGGAGGAGAGTTTTTGTTGCAGCTGTTGCAGCTAGCAGATTTCAGTTTTGGCTTGGCCTATCTCTTGGTTATGGTTTGGACTATCTAATCGGCTTTTGTTTGATGCGCTATCCTTGGAGAAGGGTGTGCTACCATTTTTTTGGCTATCTAGCCTAGGGTTTGCTTCTGGAATGATTCTCTGTCAAGGTTAAGGTGCTCGAAGGGTGGCTTCAGCCTATGGTTGGGTGACAATAGTGATATTGTCTATGGTAAAACGAGCACATTCTAACAGGTTATGGTCCCACACCTCCTTCATTCACTCTAACCACAGGAAGGGAGCATAGCCATAAGGATACTAATCTCGTTGAAGAACTATCGCTAGGGTTTCTAGCAGGAGTAGTTACTAAATCATTATTGCTAGGGTTACTAGAAGGTGCAGTTGTAGAAACCCTAACCCTATCATTGAGGCACCTTAAGTGAAGGGATTGACCTAATTTCTAGATAGACTAGTGCGCCCTAGCCTAGCGCACCTCCTGGTACTCTCAGCAAGCCAAGACGTCAAGTTTGAGTTTTTTATCAAATCTAGGGTTGACCAAGTCAAGGAAACCATGACCTACTCTATGAAGTGAGAAAACAAGTTAGATGGAGATTCTAACTTCAGAGTTTGGAAGACAAGGATTGACCTCATCCTTTCCAAGAATAAAGTGTTGGATATTGTGAAATGAAAGATCGTGGAACCAGAGTTTGAAGAAGGAAAAGAGAAGAAACTGCATAACGTTGCAGTTATGGAGAAGTTCAGAGACAGTGACATCAATTCCATGAGTATCATAGTGAAATCTATAAAATAACACTTTATACCCTACATCTCCCATCTTGATTGATCAAAGAAGATGTACAATTCCCTAACAAACCTCTTCTCAGTCAGAAACATTGGACAAGTAATGAGTCTGAAGAATGAGCTCCATGACATGAAGATGAATGATGACGAAAACAT
>SNQJ01S0119209.1:27396-43579 GCA_010110895.2 Picea sitchensis
GGAGGGAGTGTTGATATTATGGTAGTTGCGGGAGGTATTTACCTCCACGTGTAAACCTGAGGAGAATAGAATATTCTGGGAAGCAAGAAGAAAACCCTAATTGATTGTTTAATAACCCTAGAAGACAAGTCGGCTCAAGGGAATGACTTGTATTAGGTTATTAGTCTCCAAGCAAAGAAGTCGGCTAAAGGAAATAATATATACTAAATAATTATTACCCAGAATAAGAAGTCGGCTAAGGCAGTCTGCCAGATTTAGTATAAATACAGGAGGCTAGTCATCATTCTGGCAGTCATTCTCAGAACTGCAGAAGAAGCACTTGTGCGCACTGCAGTTGGCCAGTTTGTGCGCAAGTCTGGAGGAGAGTTGTCGTTGCAGCTGTTGCAGCTAGCAAATTTCAGTTTTGGCTTGGACTATCTCTTGGTTATGGTTTGGACTATCTGATCAGCTCTTGTTTGATGCGCTATCCTTGGAGAAGGGTGTGCTACCCTTTGTTTGGTTATCTAGCCTAAGGTTTGCTTTCAGAATGATTCTCTGTCAAGGTTAAGGTGCTCGGAGGGTGGCTTCGGCCTATGGTTAGGTGACAATAGTGATATTGTCTATGGTAAAATGACCACATTCTAACAGTCCCCATAGGTGCAGGCTCTGCCACAAGAGAAGTGTATTCATCATGAGGTTGTGAAGGACCTTCAAATATATTATCAATAGACTAAATGGAATTATCCCTTTTGGTCATCTTCCTCTTTTTACTTGACTATGAATGCACAGTATTCTCAGCAGGAATAGGTGTATGTCTCTTTGACTATGGTGTATGAGTAACATCTAGCTAAAATCCTGATGCAGCTAGGAAAGCATCCCAATCAGCATTAGTCTTCTTCAAATCTTCCAATACTATCATTTTGATCAGACCAGAATGAAAAACATCTATATCCACCTACTTATATTTAGCTTGGACTCTATCTGACATATTCCCAATGCTTTTGAACAAATAAAAGGGTAGGCTCAAGGACTCTTTCCCAGTAAAGTGCAGTAACAATCTAATATGGTATTGATAGACCATATTGAACCTTCCTTCACAAGTAAAATACCTCTGAATAAATCTGAGCATTTTGTCAAAATACATCAGCATGTGATTTCTTGGCACTCCCTTGGATAGGTTATCTCCTTGATGTTCAGGTTTTAGGAACTCCTTAGAAAATGTAGAATTCAAGGACATGGCTTTAAACCATTTTTCTCCAGGAACAGGTATCTATGTGGTTGTAGAAATAGACTGCTCTAAAACCTCAAAATCTAATGCACCCACTTTAGTCTTTATCCCATTGAAATTTAGTACAAACTGCTTGGCAACCTCAGGATGTCCTCTTTGCATTTTCTCAAAAAAATCTAGGCAACCCACTCTCTGAAAAATGGTTCTGAGTTTATAAATTGCAAGTCATGGGGCTCAGCTCTAACAATTTCTCCTCCTTTATGAACCTTCTTACCTTGTTGATTTTCCATGATAGTTGATTTAAAACCCCTTCCCCTTTTGATAATAGTTGCTACCAGATTGCACGATGCAAACTAGGAATTTGAGGGTTTATGGTTTGATTTTGCACAGTTTAGGGTTTGTTCATAAAAGTATTCATGCAAAACAAACACTGCAAGAATGGAAAAGATTGCAACTAGGAGATGAGAGGAGAAAATTAAAACCCTAAACTAGATGAGACTTTAATTAGGAAAAAAAATGGGGCAATTGTATAAAACTGAGAATTCGTAGCACGATTTCTCATTTTGCAGCACACAAATGAAGTTTGCAGCGAATGAATTTAGTCTAGGTTTTTTATCAGAAGAGTTTGCAAAGTGACAGGTCTGAAAGGAAAATGATTTTGAAAAATATAATATTTCAAACCTAAGTGAAACGGCATCTGGCGAGGGGTTTTATCAAATGAGAAAGTAGAGGGTTCATAACGCATTCAATTTCCAGCACATACAATGAATACAGTCTGTAGCACTAACAAGAATTTGCAGCATATAGGATCATGGTTGTAAGAAACAACTGAAACTGATCTTTTTGGTATGAAAACAAGAAACTTGGGTTTGCATAAAAGCTTAAGATATAAGGATTGTAGAAGTTTTTTCAGGTAAAAGAAGTTTGCAGCACAAATGATATGAAACAGTTTGCAACGAGCAGAAAATTTACAACAATTAGGGTTTGATGGTAATTGATCTTCAGGAAGTGAAATTTGAACATTTAAGAAAGGTACCTAGTATGTATGAAGCTCATTCGTTGTCACGTAAACCAAACTAACAGTTCTTGTAAGCCTTTGATCTGCCTTCAACTGCTATAGGAAATTCGTAGTGCCACAATTTAAACCAGTTTGCGGTGCACTTTTTTCAAAATGATAAACCTTGTTCTGAAACTGACTTGAAGAAAAGTGATGAATAGATGGCATTGAAAACAATAAAATACCAATTTCCACGTTTCCAAAACATGATGGTATGTGATTAGTGCATGATGTACTTTTATTGATTCGCTGTGAAATTTCAGGAGATTTTGCAACAGGTTGACTTAACACATGACTTGACCCCGAAATGGTTAGATATGACATGAAAACCCCTTGTATACCTTTTTGAGACACAACACTTGATAATGATGGCCTTTAAACCAAAAGGTATTACCAACACTTTCCCTTTTTTCTAATGATGATAACGATTATCAAGACACTAAGACTCTCGCATGGACTATGATCAATTTTCTTGACTCATGAGACCATCAAAACATGATTTATTGACATAAGACATGACTCAAAAACCTTAAATAAATTGACCCTATGACTCAAACCTAGAAGCTTAAAAGAATTTACCCCTATACATCCTATGTGCTAATAGGTTGATCCTAAGAAAATTGAATCTATGCATGATTGGCCTCGCCCCAAAACTCTCAAGAGCTTGCGTGGTTTTCTTGGTTTAACGAGCTATTATCGCAAATTTGTTAAGAAATATGGAAAAATTGCAGCACCTCTCACTGCTCTCTTTAAAAATAATGATTTCAATTGGACTCCTGCAGTTGATCATGCCTTCCATGCTTTGGAAGAGGGTATGTGAAAAACTCATGTCTTATCCCTTCCCGACTTCAAAAAGACTTTTGTCCTGGAATGTGATGCATCCGGGAAAGAAATTAGCGCAGTTCTCATGCAAGAAGGATGGTAGGTGGCCTTCACTAACAAACAACTTTTGGAGTGATATTTGGGTCAATCAATCTATGAAAAGGAAATGTTGGCTATTCTGCATGTTTTCTATCTTTGGTGTCCTTGTCTATTGGGCCAATGCTTCCAAATTAAAACCGATCATCAAAGCCTTGAGAATTTTATGAAACAACGAATTTCCTCCCCAAAGTAACAAAAATGGGTCACCAAGCTATTTGGATATGATTATGAGATAATTTATAAGAAGGGCAAAGAAAATATGGTTGTTGATGTTATTTCTTGGAAGTATGAAGATGAAGAATCCATTTTTTCTCTCTCCTTCATTGTACCAGATTGACTCCAAGATGCTCACCAGGAATGGCTGCAAGACCCTAAAATGTTTGGCCTTACCCAACTGTTGCAAGCCAATCCTCAAGTTTCTCTCGGGTACTCTTGGAACAATAACAAGCTTCACTACAAAGTTCATATGTATCTCAGCAAACAATCACAACTTAAATCTATGGTGCTTTTGGAGCTTCATGCTTCCCACACAGCTAGGCATTCCAAGTTCACCAAAACCTATGAAAGGATCAAACGTTTTTGTTTTTTATTTTTTATTTTTTGGGGATGGTATGAAACAGGACGTCTGCACCTTTGTGGTTGAATGTGATGTCTTTCAACGGAATAAGGGAGAAACATTCAATACCCCTAGAACACTACAACCGCTCTCAATTATGTTGGTTATTTGGTAGGATATTTCTATGGACTTCACTCTTGGCTTACCTAAATCAGGCAATAAATCAGTCATCATGGTGCTAGTTGATCGTATTTCCAAATATGCTCATTTATATTCTCTCTAAAACCCATTCACAACATCTACGTTGGTTGAAATTTTCATGGATAATATCTTCAAGCTTCATGGCATGCCTCATTCTATTGTCTCGGACCGAGATCCCACTTTTACTAGCAATTTTTGGTAAGAATTTTTCTATCTCTAGGGCACCCAATTTCATCTCAGCACCGCCTATCATCCTCGAACTGATGGACAAACTAAAGTTGTCAACAAGTGTCTGGAAACCTATTTGAGGTCTTTTTCATCTGAACGACAGACTCAGTTGACTCAATGGTTACCCCTCGATGAATGGTAGTACAACACATCTTACCATACAGCTACTTGCATGGCTCATTTTGAAGTAGTATATGGACAAAATCCCCCTTCGGTTCTCTCTTGCATGTTAGGTGTATCAAAGGTTCAGGAGGTTCACAAAAATCTTGCAGTTTGTGAGGCCATTATTTGCACTCTCAAAACAAATTTGGACATGGATCAAAATCACATTCAAAGCAACAAGCAAATCAAAGTTATTTCGAACAGCAATTTGTTGAATGGGACCATGTGTTACTTCATATGAAACCCTATAAGCAGACTTCACTCAAAATAGACCATTGTCAGAAACTTGCTCCCAAATTTATGGTCCTTATACAATTCTCAAGTGAATGGGGCAGGTGGCTTACTAGTTAGATTTTCCCAGTCATTATAAGCTCCATCTTGTTGTTCATGTCTCCTGCTTAAAGAAGGTGATTGGTACTAAGTGCCAAACTCAAATCAGTGTCCCTGAGTTGGATAAATAAGGTTCCATTTGGTTGTAGCCACAAGCAGTCTTGGACCAATGCGAGTGTCGTCTCTGTCAATCCACCATCAAGGAAGTGTTAGTGCAGTGGAAAGATACAACTCCAGAAGATTCCACTTGGGAGCCAGCTACCATTCTGCAACAGTTTCCTCATATCAAGTCTTGAGGACAAGGCTCTTTTTCATGGGGGAGGGCATGTTAGGGACCTAACCTCCCTAACCCCTCACATAGATAGAATAATATATTTCCATGTAATAAAGGCCGACATTAGTTAATAAGGTCTATTTAATAAATTGGAATAAGTCAATGTAAGAAGACCTAATAGAAGTTTTCACTTCTAGAAGGATCTTCCTCTAGAATGATCTTTAGAATATAGAATTGGTATAAATAAGAGTAGGATTCATGAGAAGTTTTGTCTTGAGAATTATTGTAATAAAGTGTTGCTTTGTTGGAGGTTTCCCCCTCGAAGAGGCAAGTGAACATTGTTTTCTATCAATAAAGGTATTATTTTGGTGTTGTGGTTTCATATATTGTGGTATTCAGATGTTATTCTCTACAGTATTTATGTTTTTGTCTATTACATTAGATCTTATACATTTTCTTCTAAGAGATTAATAACATGTGTTTTATTCTAAGAGATTATAAGTTCAAATCCAGAAAAGATAGGGTATGTATAGACTTTAGTAGTCAAATCATTGCAAATTTAAAAATATAATTAAAATAAGAAAAAATATAAATTAAAATATGATTTGTGAAAAATATTACAATTAATTTATAATTGTTATAGTGATTTTTTTTTTAATTTAAATATATAAAATGGTAAATCTATTTTTTAATGTAAGATTTTTTAATACAGATTTAAAGAATTAATGTTGTATAGACAAGTTTGATACAATTATAAAAGCTAGGTATAAAAACTATGTCTAAAAATAGATTTAATGAAAGTTGCAAAACATATAATAATAAAAAAATACCTAAATTAATAGAATTAATTTATAATTGTTATAGTGATTTTTTTTTAATTTCAAATATATAAAGTGGTAAATCTATTTTTTAATATATTTTTTTAATGTAAGATTGGGTAATACAGATTTAAAGAATTAATGTTGTATAGACAAGTTTGTTACAATTATAAAAACTAGGTCTAAAACTAGAATTAATAAAAGTTGCAAAACATATAATAACAAAAAAAAACCTAAATATTTAGAGTTGATTGAAAAAAAAAATTAAAATAATAAAAAGTAAAAGTAAAAATACGATATATAAAAAATATTATAATTAATCTATGGTTGTCTGAGTGAATTTTTTTTTTTTTAATTTCAAATATATAAAAAGTTAAAACTACTTTTTAATTGGGTAATACATATTTAAACAATTAATGTTGTATAAACAAATTTGTTACACTTTTAAAAACTATGTGTAAAAATAGAATAATTAATGATTTAGTTGCAAAACATATAATACCTAAAAATTCACACAAAGACAAAATCAAAGAGGAGAATGAAGTAAAACAAATTTTATTCAATGTTAAGGTTGAAATTAGCATCTTATAGCTTTGTGTGGAGTTCTCTCTCAAACATGTGCAATGCAACCCATGCATTCTATGACTACTATTGAGTTTCAAACTCATACATGTTAAATTGGACATATGTTACACAACTTATCACTCTACAAGCTTTAGAGTCACACCCCATCTTTTCACAAGATTAATCTATTTATAAATTCCCTCGTGTCTTTTGATTCTCTAGTTTAAGGTCAGTCCCTTAGCAATTTGTTTTAATTTTCTTTCTATAATTATGTTTCTTTGAATTTCCTTATACAGTGTGTAACCAACTTGTCCTTGTTAAATTTCTTTGTAACTTTCTTTCCACTTGTGGTTGTTTTTAAATTTCTTTGTAACTTTCTCTCCACTTATGATTTTGCAGCATCATCCTTGGGGCTAGACCAGGGAATAAATCCTCCTTCAGTTGGACTAGATACAGCTTCAATTCAAGGAAATTAATTCCAAGCTCTCTTGAAATTCAACTCAATATGTTGTTTATCCATTAGCCAATTCCCTGCTCCAAATTCTTGATCCTACCTAAGGACCAGGCGGAGCTTCTCATGCTTAATTTTCTAGTATGTTTCATATGTTTCTTATCTTAGTTATTGTTTATCAATGATGTTATTTTGAATGTATAAATATCATTAGGAATATGAACTCGATAAACAGCTTCTATAGTATAGTCTTAATTAAGAATCTCTTTCAAACTAGATGGACAAATGCTCTATACCATTGTTGTTGGTCTAGTTTCCCCAGTGGCAAGCCACTAGAGAGTTGGGTTTTTTATAAGTTTTGTTCATTTTGATAAATACAAATAGAGTTGTGTGCTTACAAAAACTAAAAATTGAAACCAAATTTAAAATTATAAAATTATTTAAATAAAATATATAAACATTTTCTCATTAATGGATCTCCTTTAGAATATTTCAAGGCCTCTAGAGTTTTAAGACAATATTTCATGTTTTCTCGATTTATTTTCAAGACAAGGTTGCATGTTGTAAGGTTGCCTATTGTCTCCATTTATTTTTAAGACAAGGTTGCATGTTGTCTCCATTTCTTTTTCCTCTGATAGTTGAAGGACAAAGCGGGATGATGTCAACATCCAAGAAATTTGGTGTAATCAGAGGCATATAGGTGGTCGATGGTATCTTGATGCAGCGGGTAACCGCCCCTTGCCATCAAAGTATGTTCGCAAAAGCACATTTCTTCATTTGTACGTAATAGGAATCACAACTGTCATAATGTTTCTTCCTCATCGTTACATTTTCCTTATTTTCACATGATCATGCCACAACCCCTAGGGTTGTACCTCTGCTTCGGCATATCCATGTTTGCTTCCATGTAGTACCACAACAAATGTTACAGAATCACCAGTCTATTGCATATATACTCGCCTTCTGTTGCAAATTTCCTTCTGTTGTAACCTGCCTTCTCCTACAACTCACCTTATGTTGTAGCTAAACTTCTGCTATAACTCGCCTTCTACTGTGACAAATATTTTGATGCAACTCAACCATCCTCACACTGCAACACCGACTCTGTTTCAACCTCCTGATGCAATACCTCTCCTATTACAGTCCTCTGCTACAAAACATATCTGACTACATGTCCTCAATGCAGCACACCCATGCTCCAATACATATGTTGTTGCAACAGTCATGTAGCTAGTGTTGCAACATATCTCTGGCAGTCACTTGTCTCATGTTATATCCCACCTCAGATGTGGTAAATATCTCACTGCAACATGTAACCCACAATCGAGATAGCAGCTTATGTTCACATCTTTTGTACTTAGACAGAACTCTCAATGCTCATAGAAATAGAGCACTCATCCTCCCCATGGAAGACCACAATTCCAACACGACCTTCCACATATTCATGCCACCTGCATAGCCATATCATATAGGACTATTTTCTATGGGTTTTATTCATTCAAGCAATAACATTAAATTTCACAAAATCACTTCAAGAACACAACAAATATATAATCTAGGATTCCATTCACACATCACACATAAGGGTTAAATATGTAAATCATCAACTCTTTTATTCATCATACAGGTCACATTACAACGACTCAATGGCCAGATCTGAGCTTACAATATCTGTGGGGTTTCCAGGCCAGAGGCCATGGCAAACTCAACCACTTCTCACTCTCATATCCCACGAGATATCTCCTCTTGTCAGTTCTGCAAGCTCCCTCAATCTCTTCGGTGCTCTGTTTTATTTCTCTAGAACTATTTGCTTCAGTTCCCCAAGGCTTCTCACGCCCTTTCATCTTCTGACTTTTGTTTCATTCTTTCCTCAAGGACTCTTTGTCTCCCTCTACACGTCCTTCCAGATTCATCCCAACAATATGCTCCTCCTTCAAAACGTCTACAACTGCTTCTGTAACAGTTTTCCCTCTACAACATAATCGTCCATACACTTTTCCATTCTATAGCGGCGCTCCTAGCTGCCCCATTGTTGCAACTCTATAACATTATTATGATCTGTAGTGATGTTTTTACTCCCTACATTGCATCCATCCACAACCTGTAGCAACCAATCACTAATATAACACCTTTGTTATGTCCCCGTAACTGCCTTCATTGTGTCATCCCTAGGATGATCGATATGCTCCTGCATGAGACTCCCTAGGTTTCAAGAAAGCATTCCCTCATTCTTATGAGGTGAATCACCGCATCTACAATTTTCTAATGCAACTCCATCAATGTTGCACTCTCAACTCTACAATCCTCATTTGCTATACACTTTAATCTGCAAAACATCTTCCTATGTTGCACATTATTTCTTTCAATTCATTGTTTCCCTCCGTTGCACATCAATCTATAACAACACAACAATACTCTCGTCATGGAGATCTAGAATTTTTTCATCTTATTCCTACTACAATTCAACTTTATGCAACAGCTCAACTTCTAGTACCGCTACCTTCTCTGTCTCTCTTTCTTCATTACCACAAGCACTAGTCAGGTGCTTTTCACTCATGCACCACATGCACAATTGGATTTGAGTCATGTCTAATCTAGGACATCCCACTTCCCTTTTCCATGCAGTGTACAAAATGCCTCCAGTGCAGCCAGCCACTTATGATAGAATCTACACAACATGGAGTCACACGCTCCCATGTTACACCTCCCTTGACTCAATCCACATCACCTGCACAACTCAATCTGAGTCACGTCCAATTCAGGACATCCCACTACCCTTTTTCATGTAGTGTACAAAGTGCCTTCGGTACATCCAGCCACTCATGCTCGAAGCTACACAACATGGAGTCACATGATCCCATGTTACACCTCCCTTGAATCAATCCTCAACCATATGTAGACTGCCTCAGTTCGTGATTATGTCAACGTATACACATTCTTTTAAAATTACTAGAGACAGATTTCAAGATTCTTCTTCTCCATGTAGCACCTTCACGCTTGGTCCTTGGCAACCTTCACTCTTCTAACATTCTTCTGCAGCATGTCTTTTTCCTCAGGATATTTGAAATATTCTCCTTTCTTTGTCAGCAACATGTTCATCGGCTTCCCTCTCTTCCAGGTTGTATGTTATCCATCTTCAACTCAACAACTTCCTTCATGCTTCATCTTCACGACATTATCTTCTACTTGAACATTTTCTTAAACATATTCATCATCTGCAACCTCTATAATCCTACAATTTCCTGCAATATTTGCAATTCATTTTCCTACACAGATATCATTCTACTGCATATTCTTTTCATCCAAGCACATCCACTTCCATCTGCAGCCACAAATGTCTTTCTTCATGTGTCTCTATCTTCCACTACTGTAAATTTTATGCATCTCTGTTCTTTTTTATTTCTCCTAAATTCAGGTCTACTCAAAATCCTCTAGTCACCATCCAGAAACAATGTGCTCACTGCTACCAACATGCTCCTCAAAACATATGATCCCAGTCTCCAGTCCATGAAACCTTTCGACTGCATTCTTCTCGCAACCACACTCGCTCATTTCCAATGACCATGCCTTCATTCCAAGATAACAATCATGGATAACTGCCACCACAACTTCCATCTAATGAGTCCTCTCATGAACCAAGCTACCTCTTTCACCTTAAGATAATATTCATGGATAACTACCACCACAACTACCATATATTTATAACATTCATTTATCTTAGAGACTTCTTCATTTTCAGTAGCAACCTTCTGAACTTTGCTTCATGCAATTTTTCATTCCTTGCTATATTTTCCCATTTCATGCTTCATATTGACATCTGCTACCACTCCATTATATGCATTCTAACTCTTGGTTTCTACACCTCCTTAACCTGCTCATCTTCACTGGGAATCCTTGGTTGTTATTTCCTAGCCCTCATCCAAACCACACTTCACGTGCCCTTTCTTCGCCATTCTCTCCTATCATTCCTCCTTCGACAACACAAGTTGAAACCACACTCTCACGGGTCTTCTTGCTTTGGAGTTTCTTCCATCTCAGAGTTGAAACATGCTCTGATATCTTCTCACATTATTTCACCCTAGACCTGAACCATGCTCTGATACCACTTGATACAGTGGGCATCCTCCCCCTTCCATCAGAGTAAATTCGCAACAGAACATTTCTTCATTTGTGCATAATAGGAATCACAACTATCATAATGCTTCTTCCTCATTGTTACATTTTCCTTATTTTCACCTGATCATGCCACAACCTCTAGGGTTGTACCTTTTCTCCCACATATCTATGTTTGTTTCTTTGTAGTACCACAACAAATGTTACAGAATCACCAGTCTACTGCATATTCACTTGTTGCAACTCACCTTCTGCTACAACTTGCCTTTTGTTGTAACTCATCTTTTGTTGCAACTCAACTTATGTTGTATCTCACCTTCTATTGTAACTCGCCTTCTGTTGTGACAAATATTTTGTTGCAACTCAAACATCATCACCTTACAACACCCATCTTATTGCAACCTCCTGCTACAATACCTCTCCTATTACAGTCCCCTGTTGCAACACATATTTGATTACATGTCCTCGTTGCAGTACACCCATACTGCAACTCGCCCTATGTTGCAATACATATATTGTTGCAACACTCCTGCAGCTATTGTTGCAACATGTCTCTAGCAGTAATTTGTCTCATGTTACAACACGCCTTTGATGTGGTAAATCTCTTGATGCAACACGTAACCCACAATCGAGACGGTAGCATTTGTTACATATATTGTTGCAAAATATAGGATTATTTTCTATGGGATTTATCCATTCAAGAAATGACATTAGCTTGCACAAAATCATGTCAAGAACACAACAAATACATAATCTAGGATTCCATTCACACATACACACATAAGGGTTAAACCTGTAAATCATCAACTCTTTTATTCATCATACAGGTTACAATACAATGACTCAATGGCCAGATCTGAACTTAGAATATCCGTGGGGTTTCCAAGCCAGAGGCCATGGCAACCTCAACCGCTTCTCACTCTCTTATCCCGTGAGATCTCTCCTCTTGTCGGTTCTGCAAGCTCCCTCAATCTCTTCAGTGCTCTATTTTATTTCTCTAGAACTGTTTTCTTCAGTTCCCCAAGGCTTCTCATGCCCTTTCATCTTCCAACTTTTTTTTCGTTCTTTCCTAAATGACTCTTCGTCTCCCTCTACACGTCCTTCCAGCTTCAGTCCAACAATACACTCCTCCTTCAACATGTCTAAAACTGCGTATGTAATAGCTTTCCCTCTACAACATAATCGTCCACACACTTGTCCATTCTATAGAAGTGCTCCTAGATGCCCCATTGCTGCAACTCCACAACATTATTTTGATATGTATTGATGTTCACTCCCTGTAGTGCAGCCATTCACAACCTGCAGCAACCAATCACTATTGTAACAGCTTTTTCACTTCCTCATAACTTCCTTCTTCATGTCATCCTCAGGATGACCTAGATGCTCCTACATCATATCTCTTTAACACGATACCTTCACCTTGCTGACCAATATCTTATCACGTTCATTCATAAAGGGGTTTTTTTAATTGTGAAAAATAAAGTCAATATATTCTAGATATTGCAAGGGGGAATGTGGGGTATGAGGGAGTTTATAGGTATTGGGGGATATAAAAGGGGTATCTAGTAAAAATAGGGGTTTCTTTTATTGGAAACATGTATTGGGAGGGGGGGTTCAACAAAAGGATTTGTGGGGGTATTTATCAATATTTAATGAAATTAGGGGTATTCTTTAATCACAGGGGCTTCATCTTGTTGACCAATATCTTATCACATTCATTCATAAATGGGGTTTTTCAATTGTGAAAAATAGAGTCAATATATTGTAGGTATGAGGGGATTAGGGCTATTGGGGAGTACAAAAAGTGGTATCTAGTAAAAATAGGGGATTTTTTATTGGAAATATGTATTGGGAGGGGTGTTCAAAAAAAGGATTTTTGGAGATATTTATCAATATCTAGTGAAATTAGGGGTATTCTTTAATCCCTCACGAATGCAAGTGCTATGTTACAGGTTCACTGAGTGAAGACCCTGTGTCTTTAATATCCCACGAATGAAGGAGTTGTGTCACAGGGTCACTGAGTGAAGACCCCGTGCTCCTTAACCCATCTCGTGTTTGTGGATGATATCTTAATCTTCGGTGAAGTATCAGCCAGAGAATGGAGGAACATTAAAGGGATATTGAATATATTCTATTTAGCTACATGAATGGAGACAAATTAGCGAAAATCAAATCTCTTATTATGGAGTCTGCTCTTTCCTTATCCTTCGAAGCACGTAAAAAAAGGCTTGAAATATTTAGGATACTTCCTCAAACCAAATGATTACAGAATTGTTGATTGGGAGTGGTTATATAAGAAGATAGAAGATAGGGTTTTCTTCTAGTGTTTTAGATGGCTTAGATGGATTTCTCTGGAAGGCATATTATTTCTTGTGAAATCAATCTTACAAAGAATTCTAGTATATTGTTTTAGATGGCTTTCTCTCGAAGGCATATTATTTCTTGTGAAATCAATCTTACAAAGAATTATAGTATATTGGTTATCACTAGCACATGTTCCAGAAGGACTGGAAAGACACTGAAAGAGGGAATCCCTTTGGTTTAGTGGTCTACTTTAGCAAAAACAAAGGCCTTTGGCAATTGGGGTATAAAAAACATCTATCTTTTTGGTCAAGCTTGTTGCTGCAAAATCCTTATGGAAGACCCTTGGGTCGATGCTATTGGGAATTACAAATAATGAGAAGTAAATATTTCAATGGCAATATGGAAGACCCTTGGGTCGATGCTATTGGGAATTACAAACTCTAAGAGGATTTGAAACATGTCCTCCATTCTAAAGGGTTGACAAAACTGAAAGATATTGGAAGTCAAGGGATGCCTAGAAGATGGTTAATTGAATATCTGGATCTACATGGGGACTTAGAGGAATGGACCTAATACATTTATTTTATATCCTATAATGCAATTTTCTTGTAGGATGAGGATGATGAGTTGAAATGGACTTGGAATAAGGCCTCGAGATTTTTAACTACTAAGCTAGGATACGAGGCTTTAGCTAATTTGGAATGTAAGAAAATTTGTTTATTTTCCTAGTCAGCGCTCTTACTTTGTTTATTTGTTTATACTTTGTTTATTTGTTTATTTTCCTAGTCAGCCCTCTTAATTTGTTTATTTCTCAATTTGTTTATTTATTTTCCTAGTCAGCGCTCTTAATTTGTTTATTTTCCTCAATTTGTTTATTTTCCTAGTTAGCGCTCTCCAACAAGATATTGACATGTGACAATGGGAAAAAGCACTCCTAGGAAGGTCTTAATAGATGAAGGTCTAGAGGGATGTTCTAGGATCATTAAATTGTCCAAGCCAAATGATACATGAAAATTTACTCCAATGTTTCCAGTTTTGGATAAAAGACCCTTTGAAAAAGCTATATAGAGAATTGTATTGTTTGGTTATGTGATGTGGAGTATTTGGCTAATTAGGAATAATTGTCCAAGCCACTGGACACTCTTATGTGATGTGGGTGAGGTATTTGGCTAGTTAGGAATAAGATGATTTTCGAAGGAGCGAGATGGCACTTAAAATGAAGATTAAGAGGCCTATTTGTATCTTAAAAGAACCCTCCATAGAACCTTCCATTAACCGGCCTATTCATATCTTGAACTTGGTGTTGTTGGCAACTCAAAATTTGTGGTTGATTCCAACGAAAGATTGGTGTTGCGTGAATTTGTGGTTGATTACAGCGAATCAAGGAGGTTGGGAATGAGTTCTTGTCTCTTTGAGTTCTTGTTTTTTAGTTAACTAAACATATAGAGAGTTCAACAAACAAATAGATGCTCTTTCAAAGGAGGCTCCTCTTTGAGTTAACCATACATATAGAGAGTTCAACAAACAAGTAGATGATCTTTCAAAGGAAGCTCTAGATATCCAAGAAGGTTTGTTGTTTATTCAGCTTTGAGTTAGCCATACATATAGAGAGTTCAACAAACAAGTGAATGCTCTTTCAAAAGAGGCTTACTTTTAATCCTCATTAGGAAATTATTAAACTTATTTTTTACCCTTTCCATACTTAATTAATGGATCTAAAACTTAAAATGAATTTAATAGATCCAAAAACTTACAATACATATGTAACATTACGATAAATAATTATAGTAAAACAAATCTACACGCCTTGACTTCATAACAACGTTAATTTGCAAATTAAGCAGTTGGTCGTTACATCAATCTCTCTCGAAGAAACCTGTTAAGAAGCCAAGCAGACCTCATGGTGACGGAAGGAAGTTGAAAAGAATACGATCATTACAGAGTCGAAGGAGTGACATTACGTTGAAGAGTTTTATATAAAAGCAGAAGACCCGCTGTTGCAAAAGCACCAGCGGATGCAGCTGCTGCATAATGGACAGCCGACGGACGAAGAATTGAACGTTTGCTAAGTTTCTTAATTTCTTTCCTTAAGGAAGCAACAGAAGCCCTCTCGGCCTCTAAATCCATAATTGCCCTCTGAACTAAAGATCTTGCACTGGAAAGCTCCGATGCCATCGTGTCCATGGCTTTCTTAATCAACTGGTTTTCTTCCGCCATGGAAGACAAATTAACATTCTCCATGGCAAGTTTCTCCTCTGCGGAAGACAATTTCTCATTCTGTATACCCAGTTGATCCACTGCAGAAGACAAAGTCCCATTCAGCTTGACCAATTGCTCCCGTTCGGATTCCAGAGATTTGAAGGCCTCTGAAAGCCTGGAAATCTCTCCTTTCATTCTGTCTTTCTCTGCCTTCAACGATCCATTCTCCTTCTTCAAGTCCTCTGCAGAAGCCTTGGCCTTTGCAAAGTTCTCTCTCTGGGCTTCAATATTTACTTTCAACTGGTTGATTTTTTCTTTAAGCAGGCTATTTTCTTCCCTCAGAGACCGGTTCATGCCGAGTATCCCGTGGACATCGGCAGACAAATCATGGCCATTGCCGGAACGGCCATCTTCTTGCTTATCTCCATCTTCATGATTAATATTCATCTTCAGACTTGTACAAAATTATTCAAAATGTCCATGAAACCTGCCTTATCATTACTCCACTGATTTGAATTACAGAGAAGGAAGGTAGGACGACGAGTTGATATGAAGACTAAGGAACGGTTCTTCGACCCTCCAACCGGTTTGTATCAAGAAGGGCCCGGGCAGAATAGGTTGCAACAATCCTTTGAAAAATCAACAGACAGAACCGGGCAAATTCTGAGTTAGTTATGACAATAACTGTCCGATGTCTCGGATTCATTTATGCAAACCCTAATTCGGATATTCGGATGCATTTATGCAAACCCTAATTCGGATATAAAAACGTTGATATGTGTATAATATTCAAATTTT
>SNQJ01S0119210.1:0-10730 GCA_010110895.2 Picea sitchensis
TCTATCTTGAAAAACGTCATTGTATCCCTCACAACAAGTGTGACAAATTAACTCAGAGGGATAAAACTTCTGACAATGGGCGTTGAAAGCTACATGAAATTCTCCCACTGAAGAAATGATAGCAGGGGGTAAAGAATGATACCACTCACGAGCATCCCCTACTAATGAAAACATGAACATCTTCATTAATACATCCTCCTGATGTATCTCCCATTGGTGAATGAGTTCATGAAACTCTTTGAGATGCTAAGCATGGATGTCCTATTCATTCTCTCTAAATATAGGCAAATAATCATTCCATTCATTTGGAGCAGGAACAACATTGGGAAAACGAGGAACACAGAAAAATTAAAGGGAGAAAACCTCCGAGCGAGGATTCTTTCCATCTTGAACCAATGGATTCGCCAGGTGAATGATGTGAAATATGAGTGTGTCTGGTCTTTATTCACCATCAAATACCAACTCTGATCATTGTGTTATCTGAGTGGCTACCAGGTGTAGCTAGAAGTAGCCACACTGAAACAATGGATTTGAGATAGTGGAGTCACCTCAGTGGAGTCACCAGGTGCACAATTGCAATCTCCAAAGGTTCTAATTTCTGACGCACCTTCAAAATCAGAATTTTGTTGTCGTTCTTCCCAGGGAAAATATTCAATTCGTCCCCAACAATGGAACCATAAATGTTAGAACTAGAATTCGTGCCTGGATTGTAGCAGAGGTAATACCAATACCCATCAGTGTTTAGGTGGATGTTGGTTTAAATGGGTGGTGGTAAATGGACAAAACTTAGCACTAGAATGATGTTACAACACAGAACCAGACAAGAAATGCACAGGGAAGTGAGGGCCACATTAACTTCAGTCAGTGGGTTGAGTTTAAAGGCGAGAAAAGGGAAGACTTGATGAGAAAATAAGAACAAGACTACTATGGGAATAGGACCTTCCAAGATCTTGAAGAAGATAAACTCAGACTCGATGATGCTTTCGAGCCTAGGTTTCAGACACTGAAATGTGCTCAAATGGCATAGTTCCAACACCATGATGATCAAACCTCCATCGTCATGAAACTACAACAACTTGAATGGATCCTCCAATTCTGAGATATTCAGTGCGAGAGGGAAAAAGACAACATAAGAAACTGAGTAAAACTGATCACGATACTGCTATGATCAAACCTCCATCAGAACAACATAACAATCCTCGACTGGATCCTATAATTCCAATTGTTTTGACATAGGATTTACAGAGATGTGAAAGGAAACTGACTTCTATTAACTGAAAGTCTCAAAATTGAAATACATAACTAGACAAGCTCTGGTGTTAAAACATATTACATAATGGGAGATCTACTCAACCAAAGACCTTTACAATATATCAAAACTGAGTATTTATACTCAAAACAAAATCAAGGAAGCATATCCGAGTAGCAACATTGAAGGCATTACGTCTGCATGCTTCTTGATAGACTGTGCATGCAGTCTTTGTCCAGATATGAACCTCTATTATACACCAACGAGCCTTAGAACAAACCTGTTCATGAGACAACTAACTGACAATCCTTTCCTGTGCTTTCTATTTATGGTGGAAAATATGTTCAACCACCACCAACCAACCTTAATAACTGCTTCATCGGGATCAAAAAGGCCTCAGTCAGCTCTGCACCTATGAGACGTGGCGACCTCTGCATTCTTCTGCTTGGAGTTGAGTTGGATGCCTGCAGGGATGGATAGGCAACGAACATGGAAGAGGGTATGGTGGTATGATTGTCGCAACGACAACCTTCTTAGTGTGAGATGGACAGGTGGAGGAGACAGGAAGGTTGGGAAGAAGCTGTGGGGGCGACACAGGAGAGAGCTGAGGTGGCACAGGTGGTGGGAGATGAGAAGGGGAGAGGCAATAGGTGGGACAGTGAGAGGAGGAAATGTGTGAGGGAATGAAAGGGGAGCGAGGGATGTGCCAGACAGAGGAGATATATGGAGTGGGGGACAACTTTCAGCAGTATGGTTGTGGAGCAGCCACTTGTCGACCTGGGATAGGGCATGCTCATATTAGGGCCATGAAAAATGGTTTGATTCCTCCCCACTTTTGGGCCCAATGTGCGTCTTTGGCCAACACGTAGCATCTAAAAAAACCATGGTTGTTTTCCCCGGCCTGCTCTACCTTTTTTAACGACAGCACATGTTGAGGCCCCGATATGGCCAACGACCGTCGATCCGAGGCGTGCTGATCCTAGCCACCCAGATTTGTGTTCGTCCTAGCACAATGCGCCAAATGGTCACATCACTCCGGCAAACTTAGGATAAGTGTCATTTAGTGGGTTTTTAACCTGATTATTCACATTTTTCCACCCAAGGGCCAAATCTAGTGGGGAAAACACCCCATAACATAATATGTGATAACATGGGCCACCAAAGTTCTGCACACAACATATTTTGCGTTGTCTCTTTACCTGCGTATTTTCCTCCTGCAATACCTTCATGTGCTTCTAATAATATCATTGGCCTTTCATTCTATAACACACATCGTCTTAATATCCAATCTACACTTGACTTATATAATTTTCCTACTATTAGTTGATAATCTCTTACCTTAACCACTAACTGTTTCTTTTGTGAAACTGTCATGTTCGATGGAGCTATTCCTATACTTAATAATTGCGCAATGTCTGCGAAGAAGTCATCCACCATTTGGATTGCAAATAAATGCGCATATGGTAAACTGTCATCTATATTTCCCGCATCTTCTCCTGATAGAATGCACGATAATTGATATGGTCCTACATTCAATTTTCCTGGCTTAACATTGACTTCAAATTCATATTCTTGGATCAAAAGTAACCATCTGCAAATTCTCCCCCCCAACACTGGCTTGTTCACTAAGTATCTTAGTGCAAAATGGTCTGTATATATCTTGAAATGAGAACCCAACAAATATTGTCTAAACTTCTAGAGTGTATACACCATTGCCAACCCATCTTGTTCTGTCGTAGTGTAGTTCTTTTCTATTGTTGACAACTTCCTGCTTGCAAATGCAATTGGGTGGTGTAACTCTCCTTCTCCTCACTGAGATGATATTGCGCCCGAAGCTATGGATGACACATCCACATGAACATGAAATTCCTTCTTCCAATATGAGAATATGAAAATTAGTGTAGCCACTAACTTCTTCTTCAATATGTCTAAAACTTTATGGCAGTCCTCATTCCACTAGAATTTAGCTTCTTTTTTCAACAACTTCTCCATGGGTGTTGTAATCTACACATATCCTTTAATGAACTTCCTATAGTATCCTATATGGCCTAGCGTTTTTGTTAACTGTCGTATTGATGTAGGTGGTGGTAAGTAGATAATTACTACAATCTTGGAAGTATCCACTAGTAAGCCTTGCTTACATACCACATGGCCCAACAAAATTCCAAAAGGCCTACACAAAATACATTTTTTCAAATTCAATGAAATATGACATTGTCTACACCTATCCAACATTAATATGAGTACTTCTATATGATCTTTTAATAGAATAAACACAGTCTAATCATCTAAATAAACTTCAAGGAACTTATGAATAAATTCCTTAAAGGATGCGACAACTACTTTTGAGAAAATTGCTGGTGCATTCTTCAGCCCAAAAGGATCACTATGTACTAGTAGCTTCCCCACTCTATATCAAAGGTAGTTTTATGTTTTTCTTTCTACGCAATATTTATCTGGTGATATCCCGAGAATCCATCCATGAAAGAGTAGGCCTCCTTCCCCCCTATATTCTCTAACACTTCATATGTAAAAGGTGTTGGAAATGGGTCATGCATACATACATCATTTAGATTTCTTAGTTCTACACAAATTATGATTCCCCTCATTTTCTTATCTTGTACTAATATTGGACTTATCCATTCTGATTATACTATTGTTCAATGATTCCTACTTCTAACATTCGGTCTATCTCTGCCTTTACCTTCTCTTTATACTTCGACTTCAATATGTATGGTCTCTGTTTTACTGGCTTAGCATCTGATTTCAAATGGATTTTCATTTCTCCTAAATCACCACCTATCCCTTTCATTTCTGAAAACGTGGTTGGGAGTAGATCTTGATACTCACGCAGTAAGTCTACAATCTTGTCCATAGTTTCATAATTTCAGTAGTCACCTATCTGTGCAAAATTTGGATTTAGTTTTGTTCCAATATTCACCTTATGCATCCTTAATGGCTACGCATACTCAACAGATCCAAGATCTGGACCTTCTATTGTGCATTCCCCCTTAGTTTTATATATTTGTATATTTCTTGGATCTTCCTTGTCCTGGTCTTATTTGCCAACATTATAACATTCTAGTATTTCACGAACTTTCATATAATATCTATGTGCACTACACACATGTACTACATCTATAAACCCTTCTACTAAAAAAATCTTGTTCCTAATGGCCTGCAAAGATGCATCTACTAATGGTGATTCATTTAAAAAAATAAATGTTATCTTAAACCTTTGAGTTAGCTTGTCCTATTTCATTGTTCTCCGTGCATTTATATTTCCAGGTACAAGTTCTTGGGGATCATGTCCAATGTATGTATGAACCTATGTGTCCATTCCTCCTTCGGTATCACTGTCCATATCTTTCTACACTGTGCAATATGATATGTCGGGTCACTTATCTATACTTCTGTGTAATGTGCTCAACCTCATTACCAAATCTAACTTGAATTAATATTTTACACTTCTTTCAGTCTTCTATTCCTTCTTTATGTGAAGCCCACCATCTAGCTGGAGTGGCATTCAAGACAACATCTAATGCCAACAATATTTGTTGTTCAAGTATATGCAACTTAAATTCATTTACAAAAGAGCCTATATCAGTCAAAGCATCATACTTGGGTGGGTCACATAACTTTGTTCCAATCCAGTGCAATGATCGAGTAATGCGTGCACACAGTCTAGTCGATACTTTGCATCCTTTGTTGCCAGTGTTCCAAACCTTCCTCTAAATCTGACGCACATGAGATAATGATTCTCCAAATTAGTGTGCCATATCTAGTTAGATTAACATAGTCATCCATTCATGCAGTCATGTTATACATGTTATCAATTACATTCCCTTTTGTTGGTTTGATATACCTCTTTCCTTCTGTTGGATCCAATGGTGTAGTGACTTTCAAGTCCCCTACTTCGAAGATCATTTCCATTTTCTTCAGATTAATAATCACTTGATTGTCAAAGGCCCATTCAAGTCCCATTAGCATTGAATATGGATGACTATCATCCATGATCTTGATGACTTCAAAATCTTCTATACTTCTCACCCCATCTATATTCATAGGTACCCTTAACAATCAACCAATTGGTACTATATTGTGTTGGTTTTCCAATCTTAACTAAAATAGATACCAAATTAACTTAGGCTTCCCCATCATTTCCCATGTTTTCTTCAGTAACACATTTACATCATAACCCAAGTCTAAAAGGACATTGTCCATGTCATATTCCTCAATCTGCACATTTAGTCTGAACTCCCCGCTTGTACCCTTTTTGTGCAGTACCTAATTCACGAAACTCTACATGGTAGGAACTTTCCATTCTTGCGCTCAATGATCAATCGTTCCACACAATGCATTCAATGCAATTTCATATTTCATCAATTCTAAACAAGCCTTCAAAAATTATTTCAAAGTACTTACCTGTTGAAGCAAACTTTCCGAGATAGTATGATGATACACCGAAGTCATATCAACCACAAGAGGTGTAAATGATGTCGATGCTATCCAATATGGTCCTAGTATCTCTTTCCTTGTTTGCTGATACACCTCTTTTTCTTGTTTTTGGTCAAATGTAGGCATAGGTCCTGTTGATTTTATCACCCATTGCTCCATCTGCATCCCTTTTTCATCCCTTGTCTTAGCTCCTCCACATGTGACAGTTGTTATTCTAGGTCTGTTGTCACGCTTTTCTGCTGATATCTTTTGTACGTTCTGATTTAGGTTCTAATTCTTATTACATCTTTCCTTCCACTTTGTGAATAATTGCAGGCAATCTTCTGTCGCATGATCTAGTTCTCTACAATACGTGCAGGTTGTACAGGGATTCAGGTAGTCATGAGCTAAGTGTCCTGATTGATTACAATTGTAGCAGGTTATTAGTCCTCTACCTTCTCTGCCAAATCCTCCTCAGCCTCCTGGAATAAATCTTCTCTGATTGTTATGATGTGGAATGACTCCTTCTGTCGCGGTATTTTCCTCTTTAATTCTATACATATCTGTAGTGTGCTCTCTCATCAGGTTGAATGCGCAAAAAACCTTCTCTTCGTTCCCTACTGACTTGGAAAAGTTACAAAATAAATTCCAGGGTGTACTTTGGTATTTCTGCAGCAATGGACAATCGTGTAGATGATGTCCCCATTTCTTGCATATTTCATAGTACCCTCCTCCTAGTAATGGGTTTGGTGCTCCAATCACCAAATACTGTGCAAAGGTTGGGAATCCATCCTTATGGTGGCCTTCAGTCCTACACGGGATAAAACATACATTTTCCCTCTTCTCCTTTCCTTTTGTAATCTATGATAATTGGATTTTCAAAGCATCAAACTGTGTCTAGACTTGAGCCATCCCCCCACCATCCCCTATAAGAGATTCTTCCATCTTCATTGTAATCTCCAAAGATTCTTGCTGTGACGCAACCTTTTGTTGTATCAATAGTTAGGAATGTGTGGTAATAGTCCTACAATAAACCATTCTTTGTGTTGTTGATCTAGAATTTGGAATGTCAATCTACCCATCAAATCCTTAAATCTTTGATCATAGTCCCAAACTGAATCATTCTTCACTTTTTTGATTTCCTTCAATTTTGTTATGTATTGCGACTCAAATTTTGGTTTCTTGAATTCTTTCAATAACGCTTGTTGAATTTCTGCCAATGTCCTCACTTGACCTGCTAGTGTAGTACTCTGCAGTTTCATGTATTAGAGTAATGCATGACCTCTAAACATTGTTTCCAACTGAGCAATATTTATAGCCTCAACCTAGACATTATTTGTAGCTCAAATTGTCTCACATACAAATAAATGTTGTTCGGGGTCCTCTGACCCAACTCCCTGGAACTTAGTCATTCTCAATGTATTGTCTACCCTTGCCATGGTGTTTTGCGTAGTACCTCCCTCCAGTGTTGTTGGCTATTTCTAACTGAACACACTACTTCCACTGCTATGGATACTACTATTCTGTCTTCCTATGCTAACTATAATTTATTTTGAAAAATCTTCAAATGTTATCTCAGATCTAGGTGATGCACACAGGGTCATGGGTTCGATGCAAGATCTAACCTCAGTAGGACTTAACAACTCTTCTATTATAGGACTGAATTGAGGATCCTCTCCTTCTCCTTCTGTGATTGATATTTCTACGATTTGGACTATTTCATAGGGTTCTCTCCTCTCATACTCACTGCACGAATCTCCTTTCTCAACCCCAATTTTCAACCTCTTGTATCTTCTTCCACTATGCAGTACCCCAAATTCATCTTCTTGTTATGATATACCTTATTTTTTTATCTGCATCCTTAGTCCCTCCCTTATTCATTTCTCTCTTCATTCCTTCCTACCTTAAGACCATATCCTAGTTAGGACCCAGTTCCCCTATGTGAGCGAAGCCCCTTAGCAATCAGATTCCATCGTCATCACACATTTGTTGCACACCAACATATTTATCTAGGTACCCAATGCTTTCAGAAATATTCAACATGAACCCTTGAAGAAATCCCTTTCTGCGACACTATACAGTTGCATACAATCTACTTCAAACTCTGTAATATGACCCCCCAATACCCTATTAAACCAGAAATCAACTACGTGAAAAGTAATATTGATTACAAAATTAAATTGTCTTACCAACTTAGGGGTCCAATTCCTTGGAGCTATAATTCAGTATCTTCTAGAATTCTCCACTAACCTTTCTAACCATTCATCTAAAATATTAAAAAATTCACCAAAGAATATCTCATGTAGATCTATGTACACATACCTTTGCAACCATTGTTTGTCATTAATCTGAGGGTTTCTATTCTCTCCTTGGGAAAATTCTCGCTCCTTCCTTTCCAGCCATTCGAGGATCTCTTTCTTAGTTGACGTCCAAAACATTCCCTCAATTATAGATTATGGGTCCCGACAATGGAACCATTTGTTGGACATGAAATTATAATACCCTAGGTTCAAGTTATTCAACCAAAAAAACCTTTATATATTGTCCCTTTCGGCATAACCTACATGCAAGTGAAGCCTCACCCAAGGCATCTACTAGGGTTGTGTTAGCACAAATTTATACCCTCCAATCTGAGCTGATAAACCTATTATGAAAACAATAAAAAAATTGGATAATTATAGGAGAAATAACCCCAGATGTCACGATCTAAACCCATCCCCATTCAGGCTAGGCCTTGCTAGCCTATGGGGGACTCCCTGGGCACAATGAAGTGCCCTTGTGGTTGATTTAAGGTCTGAAAACTCAAAAATCAGCGAGTTGTTTTTCCTTGGACAACGTGTAAAGCAGTCTAAAACGGTGGAAAAAGTTGATCTAACACACTTGGAGGGAACCTATAGTGTTATAAAAATGATAATATAATGGAAAAAGAAAGAAAACTACTCAAAGGATTTATACCATCACAATAAATAGTTCATAAATGACATATCAGATTTGCAAATTCACCACAATACCATCAAGAAGAGAGGTTCGAACAATAAACACAAGATTCTTTATTGATCGAGATTTACAAGAGGGTTAGTTGGCCACAGTTGGCAAGCTCACAACCGATACAATGAATAATTTTCTCAATGGCAAGCCACTAGACAAGAGAGAAAGAGAGAGAGAGAGAAGAGTGAGAGAGACAGTATGCTGCTTCTGCTAAGAACCGACGAAATAACCAATGTTAAGCCTCCAATATATAGCTAGACGGGGTGGATATCTCAAGGATAAGGAAGGACACATGAATAGGGTAAGAATATAGTCTAAGTGGTTGTGGGGAGGAGTAGTGAGATGACTGAGAGTGAGTATGCACATGAATGAGTGAATGACGAGCTAAGTGAGTGAGAAGAGGGGTGAAGTGAGGCACATGGTATGCATGGGAGAAGGAAAAAAAAGCAGAGTGTGAGTTTAGAGTGGGTGCATGAGTGCATGGTGAAGTCAAGTGAAGGGAAAATACCATAATTAGATTCCAACACAAGAGTGAATGCTCAATTAACTGGATAATGGTGTTGGCTATTACGACTAAACTCATGCAACCTCTTCTATATCATTAATTAATTATCATATTCTCAAATTTTTAGGAATATGCACCCTAGCTTAGGTGGATGCCACATCATCACCACATGTTGAACTATGAAGATGCCACTTGGAACTACATGGCCAGTGACTAGACCTTCTAAATATAGAGGTAGCTAAAAACAAAACCTCTAAAATTAGGACCTGCTAATATAGAACCTCTAAAAATAGGGTTCTCTGAAAATAAAACCTCCAAAAATAGGGCCCTCTAAAAATAGATTCGTGGTCCTATATTTAGAAAAAATGTCCACATCACCCTAGATGACTAGGATGACACCATCACATAAATACTTCCAAAAATATAAAGTTGTTTGAATACACTTTAATTCATACTCATTAATATCTTCTTTCCGCAAGGGATCCAAATATGAAATCAGAACTGTCATGCGGGCCATGATGCTCATCCTGCTAAAAATAGTAATCTAGGTGACATCATTTGAAACAATTTCCAAATGCCTCTGGATGCCTTAAGGATCAATACCGTGCTCTCAAAATCTGAATCTGGAGCCTAGATCTCAACCTGCCAAAAATAGCAAGTTTCTACATGTTGCCTAGAAAAAGTGTCATCGGGCCTAGAATCCTACAAGGACTCATATTGTATGCTCATAATTTCCCCAAACTGTTAGGAGACCCACTCAAACTGTGCCTCCTAAAAATTAGCAACACCTTGTATGTACACATCTCTCTAAAAAATGAATGAAAACCAAGTAGACTATGTCTCTGAGCTAAGAAACCCTATATTGACCATGTACCTACCTCATGTGTGAACCAACCTCCTTGTCAACATAATTGCTAAAAACTTGGGAAAATCTTAGTATTCCAACCAAAGTGATGCATGATGGCTCTTAATCCTCAAGAATTTCAATGGTGAAAATCTAGGGGTTAACAATGATGACTCAAGGGGATGGGATCCCCCTGTGGGATGTCAAGAACCATAAGAATATTTGTGTCCATATAATAAATCGATGCTATGTGAGAACTTTGTAAGATGTACCAATGATTCTTTATGAACTAAGGAATGTGTACCAAAAATACCCCTGTAACTGTGTGGAAGGATGACAAAAGGCTCTGTAATCCGATGAAGAACAACCTGTAAGCTGACCTGTAGTACCAAAGCTTTTCCAATGGGCCATGGAGTCAAAGTATATAATTCTCCCACTGAAAACTAAAGACCAAGGGGTCTCATCCAAATCCTCTACCAGCTACTACAACCCAATAATGTACACTCCTCCCTGTGGTAAATGTGTTGATGTCGACACAAGGGATAAAGTCACTTCATCAGATGCCAATAATGTAAACACATGTGAAGTGCGAAGGAGCCCCTCCAATAATGTCAATGGGTCCTAAGGTACGAGCACAACCTGAGACTGTGAAATATGTTCTAAAGTCGAACAGTGAAAAGGATCATCCAATCAAGGCCCAATGATAC
>SNQJ01S0119210.1:20763-38150 GCA_010110895.2 Picea sitchensis
GACTCAGGGGATTGGTTCAGTGTAGAGGTTTACCAAATTAAAATGTATGTAGAAACAATGTGTCATGTTCAAAGGAGACTACAAGAGTGACTTGTGACAATTATAAAAAATGGCTTGGCTTGCTTCCTTCAATTTTTTCCCCCATCCAGATAGATGAGTACCTATTTTTGTTTTTACGAGCTCGACGAGGATAACACATGCTCGATATAACTCACCTTTGGTAATTTCCTCTTCCTTTGTTTAATGAACTAGAAGAATTAAGGGTTCGTCCCCATATGGGCCCTTCAATGTGTAGTTTAGTGAGTCCAAAGAAGGAAAACTCGGTGGTTTTTCATGTTTAGAGAGTCTGAAAATAACTTAAAGGAGACTCTAGGGGTTTTCTTTTTCATGTAACCTTTACAAGTCCAAAAAAGAGATAAAAGTATACTCGGTTATATTCTCATGTTTTTTTCAACCGTGAGAAAGAACAAAGACTGTGCTCGTCATTGTTACAAGGTTTATCGACAAATATACTGCTTCAAGACCTGAAAATATAGAAAATAATGCATCTAGGGTATTAGTGACTCCTCAAAAAATATTTAAAAACCCAAAAGAAACTTTATATTAGCAAAAATCAACCCTATAATAGTGAAATAGGGTTAGAAATTTCATTTACCATTTCATTTTCACCAATTTCTTCTAGCTTTGGTATATTCAACCTCGGAGGGATATTTTCAAGCTGTGGGCACCAGAGCTCTGGTTGATCATTTTTGCATTTTTCTAGACCAGTTTGGTCACTTAACCATTCTAGTCATTTCTCATGGTTTAGAATTGTATTTTAGGTAGTTTTTAGAATTGTATTTTAGGGTAGTTTTTAGGAATCCCTAGGCACCGAACTAGATCGATGCTCCCTAAAAGGGGTGAGGGGAGCGTCGATCGTGTTTTCGGTGCCCTAGTGCATGTGCCTAGGGAGAGCTAGTGCCATGTGGATAAGCTTAGGGGAGTACCGACGCATAACTGAAAAAAAATGTTGCTTTAATGTTAAAAATACCCAATTTTTCATTATGAGGGATTGACTAAAAGCTTTTAAATGTATGTTTTTTCAATTTACATGGATTAGAACCATGATCGAATGGAAATAATTCAAGAACAATCTTGACGATATAGACGCATTGCAAAACCCTCAAACAAGAGCTTCTTTGAAGAGTTGTTGCCTCCTCAAGTATTTCAAATTACAAAAGATGAAGAAAGAAGTTTTATTACTTGCGTATCTGATTGGACTGTGGGATGATGCCCAACAGGAATTTCGTATTGGTCCACAATTTCTCAAAATTGAGATCGATGACGTGTACTTTTTGACTGGCCTCTTAAGAAGAGGGGCTCCTATCACTTTTTCTGAGCATAGAGAAACTCCTCATCCTATCGAGGTGTATGTGGCTGACCATTGTATTCTAGGGTCACAATTAGTCGGGGGATGAATCGTGATCAAGGATGTTAGAGATTTGGCACTAAGATCTATTTTATTTTCCATTACCAACCTTGAAGGTAGCACGGGTGCACATTTGGCTTCAAAATATCAAATGTCTTATGCTCTACAATGCGTGGAGCCTGGATTATTTAACTAGAGTACAGGATTCCTTCGGAATGTGAAGGATCAAATCACGAAGTGCATGATTTGGAGGTAGAAATAGTTTGGCTATGGATCTTTCTTGGTTTCACTCTTTTTGGAGAGAATACCCCATATGCAGCCACAGATTTCACCGATGGAATGAATGGTGACTAAGCCATGCATGGAAAGATGGACAAGTTTGTCCCCGATATTGGGGACTGACTCAGAGTTCAAGTTCATGACTGATTTCTTCACTTGGTGGTGAAGGCAGTTAATTGTTATCAAGGACTTTCCATATGCCGGAGTGGATTTTCGGGGTAGCGTGGACTTAGTGCTTCTAGAGGGTATTGACTGGGATGTGTCAAGTACAAAACCAAACCTTGTCATGTGTTTTTTGATTTTGTATTTTATATTATTTTTATGTGTACAAAGAGGGATTTTAACAGATTTTGTGTTTCATCATGCAGATAGAGGTGCATCACATCCGACAGAGATGTCGACACTAGGGCGTCTTGGAGACATGTAGATATCTGTGGAGCATGAGATGGTAGTGGGAGGACTCTGGGAGGTTCAGAGGAACCTCTGAGGTCTTACTATGGGTGTCCCACATCTCAGGATGTGAGACATACCTCTTCATCTGTAGAGGCAGCTAGTGGGGGTTCTTGATATTTTGAACCTCTAGCTCCGATGAGTGGCCTGTGCAGTGGTGTGCTTCTCGGAGCACAATGTGGTGTAAGAGGACTAGGATCCTTCATATGTTTTATAGTCTTTTCATGATGATATCATGGGCTTTAGGGCCCATATTTTTTCCTATTATGTACTTTTTGATGTAAACAAACTTTTTCTATCACACATTATATATATATATATATATATATATATATATATATTCGAGTTTTGTGGTGCCAATGATGTTACAAATTATCTTGTGTGATGTTTTTAATGTACATGTGATTCATTTTCTTTTGAAATTTTTATCTATGAGGAAGATACCGATCCAAAATATAATTTTCTAGCGAATCTGATGTTGTGTTGAGTTCTCTTGGTATGTTCCTGTATTGTGTAAATTCAAACATTCTCTCAAGACACTGAAATATTAGGTGGAGACACAATAGGATAGGGTTGCAAACTTCGTAAACTCAATTAAGCTGACAAACCACGAGTTGAGAGTCTAGATTAATGATTATATGAGATACACCTAGAGAGGAGGCCTCGGTTAAAATTCCAATGACAACATGATATTCAACCACATTATTGGTTTCCGATCCTAGGCAAACACCTCCTGAACTCACCAACTCATCAGAGTGGTAAATGACCCAATATGCAGAAGCAATGTTCTGGGTGTGCCGACTACCACCATCTACAAATCTGAAAAAGATGGGAAAGGGAGATTTCATATGTGCATGCAATCACAAGATAAAGTATAAGTGGCTAAAAAAAAAATCGTACACGCAAGAGAAAAGACACACCAAATAAAAAATATAGTACAATAGTGTACAAAGCACACATGCCATATGTTCTATGCATAGTAATTCTTGAGGTAAATCCCATTCCTGGTTTCACCGAGATATATTCCATCATAGTCAACTAGCTCGTAGGAACCTCTATGTAATACATGTTTTATGATATAGGGTCCATGCCACAGAGGTTATAACTTTCCCGTCCATAGCTTATTGTGAGCCTGGTCATAAATGAGGACTAGGTCTCCTTCTGCAAAATTACAAGGTTGAATGGATTTGTCATATTGACTCTTCATTTGTTTTTGATACGTCTTGTTAATGAGACCAGCATCGGGACGTGCTTCGTCCAACTTAGTCAAATATAGGAATCGTTCCTCTTCAACAGAGGTGTGAGGCAAGAGTTCTACAGTGATTTTCAGCAAAGGGATATCACACTTGATTGGTAACACGCTTCGACACCATATACCAAATGGAATGGAGTGAATCTAGTTGTAGTTTTCAATGAGGTGCGGTAAGCCCAGAGGGCAGAGAAAATTTGCAAGTGCCAAGAAGTTTTGTTGGCCCCCACCATGCATTGGATCATGGTTTTAAGGACTTTGTTGATAGCTTCAACTTGTCTGTTTACTTGAGGATAGTAGGGGGATGAGTTTTCATGGCGAAAAACCAACTTGACATGTAACTCACTCATCATCTAGTTTTCAAAATGTCTGTCATGATCAGTGACAATGGCTTGTGGAACACAAAAGCAAGTGATGATGTGGTTAAAAATGAAGAGAGATGCAGTACGACCATAGTTAAGAAATGTAGGCATAGTCTCAGACCATTTAGTGAAATAATCAACGACAACAATGATATAACCATGCCCCTCACCCGAGGTAGGATTACATTACATGAAATAAATTCCCCATTTGGAAAAGGGGATGGTGACGATAATGGGATGTAGTGGAGTAGGGTGGGTGCATGCCTTTTTGTGAAAAACTTAACACAGTGGGCATCGTTTGACAGCCTCAATACAATCTTTGAATATGGAGGGCCAAAAATAACCGACATGTAAGATTTTCTGGGCTATAGCCATCCCAGAAAGGTGACCACCACAAGCTCCAAGGTGGAAGTCATTCAAAACATGTTCCACCTCATCGTGGGTTAAACAACATAGTAGGATAGTATCCATACCACGGTGATACAAAGTGTCACCGATGATAAGGTAGCGTTTAGAATGGTGGTGAATACGATGATGTTCTTCATGGGAAATACCAAGCTGAAAAAGTTGGGTTTGAAGATAGAGAATAATATACCCATACTAAGGGTCTGACATGCTAATGAGGAAAAAATATTCATCAGGAAGAGAATCATTGGGCTCAGTGTCTTCATCAGCATGGGGAAGATCGCAGATAAGTTCCTCAAAAACCAAGGACTTTTTAGCTTTATATTTGGAAAACTCGAGATCAAACTCTTGAAGAATAATGATCCACTTGGAATATTCCCCCCCAAGGATTTGACATGTCAGAATATGGTACATGGGCTTCAAGTGCAATGACCGTGGTAGTGCGCAACATGATGTAATGGAGAAATCTCTGGACGACAATAAAAACTGCCAGAGCCAACTTTTTAACATGTGAATATCGGAGCTTGGGACCAGATAGACTCTTTCTCAGATAGTAGATCACATGTTCATCACTGTTAGGGTCCTATTGAACTGACAGCATAGAAATAGTGGAAGTAGAGGCTGTCAAATAAAGGATATAGTCTCATGCATAATTCAAGGGATGCAAGAGAGGTGTATGGGTCAATGCATGCTTAAGAGCATCGAAAGATCATTGAGAAGTTTCATCCCATATGAAAGGAGTGTATTTCTACAAAAATCACATAAATCCTTTAGTAAGGTTAGCGTAATTACATATAAAATGGAGAAGAAAGTTTGCTTTCACTTGCAAACTTTGTAGTTGGGTCAGATTGTTGGGAGGAGGTAAAGAAAGAATAGCTTTGATTTTTAAGGGATCCACCCTAATCCAATCTTTGGAGACAATGAAACCGATGAGTCGACCTGATTCAACAATGAATATGCATTTGTGAGGGTTCAAACGGATACGGTAGAACCGACATCGAAGAAAAATGGCTCGTAAATGACCAATATGGTCTTGTCAATTAAATGAATGGGTAGGTAAATCATCGAGGTAAGGTTTCACAATATGTTTGATATCATGGAAAGCATACGACATGGCCCACTAGAATGTAGAACCAATGTTTTTGAGACCAAAAGGTAGTTTTCGATAAGAAAAAGTATCCCATGGGAAGATGAAGGTTGTCTTATGTTGATCAGCTGGTAGAATGTCAATCTGGTTATAGCCTAAAAATTCATCCATGAAAGAAAATATAACGTCGCCAGCGCAATTATCAATGATTTGGTTGATGAAGGGTGTAGAGTAATTGTATTTTGGACAAGCCTTGTTGATATCCCTATAATCACCGCAGAAACAAATGGTTCCTTGTTTTTTAGCAACCAAAAAAATGTTAGAAACCCATTTCGTCAAGGGGACAGGATAAATAAAGCCAAATTTCAATAGTTTTTCAACTTCTGCCTTTATGGCCGTCATTTTATTAGGATGAATTGGGCGAAGTTTTTGTCGTACAGGTTTAACGCCTGGGTAAGTTTTTATTTCATGCACAATGATCAATGGATCGATCCCTGACATTTATTCATAGCTCTAAGCGAATACATCACATAATTCTTTAAATAAAGCAGTGTAAGCTTCCACTTCCTTGGGCGAACAATTAGCACCAAGATGAACATTTTCCATGATACATTCTTTGATAGAGATATTGATAGTGATGGTGGAAGAGATGTTTCCTAAATTCCCCTCAGAAGTAGTATCCTAAGTAAGTATAGGAGATTGGGGAGAATAAACAACATCTGGGGGGGGAATATAGAGTGTATATCTTCCTAAATTTCATCTAGACTAGGAAGAAAAGATGATCAATGATGGTTGTCATCCCAAGGTACTTCGTCGATACTAATCATTTCCATAATGGATTCATCCGATGGAAAAATCTGTAAGATGTAGTCAAAAGCAGAGGATAAGGAATCCAACCAAGATGGCAACGAATAAGTGTTGGATGACAATAGATGTTGGTAATCCAAAGAGAGAGAGAGACATATTGGATAACATTATATGAAGCCTTAGTAGGACTAAGTGGCATAACATCACCCAGTGCATCAAATTCCAAAGGACTAGGCACAACCCAAGGATCAGATGATTCGAAAGATTGATAGGCCATAGTCGAGATCATATTGATTGTGGCAATATGTTGGGTTGTGGGAGGAAGTGGTGTAGAGAAATTACCAATAAGGGAAGAATATTTTAAAATACCTACACCAACACTTTCATAAGTGATTTTACTATTTCCCAAGAGAAGAATATTGTTGGTGGGAGGAGTGCGAGCGTCAGGGTGCAGTAATCTAACTAGTTGATAGTGACAATTTTACCTTGATGAGGGAATTGTACACATCAAAACACTGATGAAGTGACAACAATCATGGAATAAAACCAAATTATTCCTAATAACAAGTTGTAATCAAGGGGAGCATCGACTACCTCTACATCGATAGAGATGGTCTTACCTCCCAACTGAATGGCTAAGGACTGCAAGAATCTGTGAGGAAGAAAACCTCACCCATCGAATGCTCGCAACATTGTAGGGGATTGGTTAAGCGCATGTGATTTTATTCCTTTCCAACAAGCTAATGAAATGACACAAGTGGAAGATCCCTCATCCAGTATGGTGTGGTGAATGTGTTGATTATGAACAATGAAATCAATTTGAAAAGCAAGCTGGTGGGAAAGTCGTGACTTGAAGTTGTTGAGATTAAACGTGATATTATTTGACGACTTAGGATCAATGGCGTTGATGGCGGCTAAGAGAATTCTAAATTGACTTGGGAAATGTTTTAGAACTTTAAGAGCGGACATAGAACACGATGGTTGAGCCAAATATTCAACAATGTTGTAGTTTTGGGTGGCATGTGAACTAGGATTAAAAGTTGACTTGTGAATAGTGCTCTTGGGAGGGCGTAAAATAGAGTTGAAAGTAGGTTTCTCAATCTAAAGTGACCCAGATGGAGGAATAACGGAGGAAGGAGATGGATCTGGTGGGGTACCATTAGTGACCTTTTCTTTATTAGGTTTAGCCAACATGTCATATGTGGTGGTGCGAGTGGTTAGATCAATCCCATTGAACATATAAATATGAGCAATCGTTAAGGCTTCATCACTAGGAGGATGGTTGGAATTTCCCCCTGTGGGAGGGGAAAGTGCTTGAGAAACCATGGGCTATTGTTGAGGAAAAGGTTGTGTTAACACGACAGGTTGAGAATTCCCTTTGAAATTTTTTTCCACTTCGTCACGATGCAGACAATCTCGGGTGAAATGATCATCACCACAAATAAGACACGAGAATTTTGGTTTTCGTTGTGGTTCCTTTTCAGTAGCAAGTGGTGGAGTTTTTGTTTTGGGATTTTAATTATTATTATTATTATTCTTTTTGGGTTTATTTTTCATTTTCTTCTTACCCCCAGATTGTTGTGAAGAGACAGATTGAACTACATTCACCTTAGAGATTTGAGTCAGGAGGGAGATAGAGGAGAGTGAATTCGAAATGCTAACAGGTGTCGAAATAGAGAAATTAGTTGTTCCATTTGACTGCGATGAAGATTGGGTTTTGACGATACCGATAACTCCATCCACATGTTTCGTGGAAGAAGGTTTGGATGGATCAGTAGGAGTATGGGTAGCATTTGGAATCAACTCATACAATGTACCAAATTGGGAGTAAGCCAAATCTAAGTACTGAGCTCAGGGAATGGCTTCTTCCTCAGTGACCACACCACCCATGGCGATGTCACAATAAATTGGGGGTAAAATAGATTTAATAAACCACTCTTCCAATATCTCATCAGGAATGGTTGCTTTAATCAACCTTCGTCATCATCTCCACTCATGAATGTGATTAGAGATATGTACGAAGTCCATTTGACAAAGGGAGGTTAAAAGTTCAATACTCGTCTCGTAATGGATGGGTAATTGAAAATGTGTGAGAAAATCCATAGCTAGGGAGTTGAAGTCTTGAAAGGAACCACATTGAAGTTCAATGTACCATTTGGCTGCAGATCCTGTGAGTGTGTGTTGAAAAAGACGCAAACGTATAGAATCATCCATCAATGAGTTTGATGAAAACCATAAATGGAATTTCATAACATGGTTTTTTGGGTATTCCCCAGGTTTACCTTAAAATTTGGTGATGTCAGAAGGTAATTTAGCAGGGATTATTGGCCAAAAAGGAAAATTTAATATGGGATCATTTGCCAACCGAGAAAAATCTAGTAGATCCAGTGTGGCGAGAAAGGGTAGTTGTTGGTTAACCTGAGGGTGATATTAATGCGGCATAGGGACACCAGTGGGGTTGTAAACTGGTTGAGGTGGATAATTGTATCCAGTAGGCCCTCCCATATATGGTTTTTGTTGACCAATATAGGTAGGATTCGATTGTTGTTGAGGAATGTTCATGAGCAGGGTGAAACTGGGTTGATTCTGAGGAGTATAAGTCGGTTGATTTGGTTGTGGAGGATAAATATTTTTCCCTTGAGGAGGGTAAACAATTTGTCCCTGGGGAGGGTAAACAATAAACCCTTGGGGAGGATAAGGTTGTTGTCCTTGAGGACCCCAGGTGGGATTTGGGACACCCGGATAAGGTTGTCCAAAATACAATTCGGAAGGAATAGGATTTGGTACTCCTCATTATGGGTTATGGTATGATTCTCCCCCATGGTAAGGTTGATTAAATGTAACTCCTTAAGGTACTCCCAAGGATTGTGAAGGGTTTTCAGTAAAAGAGGGTTACCCCCCTTCCATAGGTTGATTAACAATTGTGGTTTGGCCAGTAAAGGGGGTTTGTCCCCTGACAAGAATGTGCAAGGGTGGCTATCCACTAGGAGGGATGGGTCCACTAGAAGATGGTTACCCCCTAAGAGGGATAGGCTCACTAGATGATGGTTTCCCCCTAGTCAGGATTTGTCCCACAGTTGATTGTGTATGTATGGAAAGGGTCTGCATTCTTTGATGTAAATGTGTTCCAACAGGATCTTGTGGAACATGAGGAGTTGTAGTGTGAAGAGGTGTAGTGGTGGGAGTAATGGTTGAAGTACCTTATGCATAATTAGGTGTTACGACTCCAACATTAAGGTAAATTTGTGTTGACGTAGTAGCAAGATCAATTACCTATTCGATGGGACAATCAATAGTCTGACCGGACGGTCCTGCCTCAACGACAGTAGAGGCAATAGGGTCATGAGGATCAAGATGTGGTTGGCTAAAGTCAAACTTTTCATAAATATCACATCCTGATGGAGTCTTCCATATGGAACGAACAAGTGCTTGTTGTGTATTTACCATGCCAGAAGACCGAACATGAGTTATGTATTCATCATAATCACATTGTGTGTATTCCATCTATGTTTCAGTATATGGCCTCAACGGTAAACGTTGAATTTCTTCTTCTATTATGTTACCGAATGAGTTAAATCAAATAAGGAGTGGTTCTATAGGATATTTTGACACAAGGGTAGTATGAGGAATTGGATCCTCAACTATAACCAAGGTGCTTTCAAGATTTTCTAAAAAATGAGTAGAAACACTCCCAGAGTCAGAGCGATTTTCTACCTCTTCATTGTAAATGTCTTCTGGTGAATTAGGAGGTAAGGGTTCGTAGCCTTCCATAGGAAACCCTTGCATCCTACGTGATCTACAAATACCTTTATCATCTACAGTCTCAATCTTGAAAAATTATTAAAACAACAACACACGCTAAAAAATCTAGAAGAACCAACAAGCAAACCAACCTTCTCTCAATGAACGTACTAGTTGGTGATGAAATCCAACATTGCGTGATCAAATTGGGAAGGGGATAGGATATGAATGGGTGGAACAATTACTGTGGTAACCTGCTTAACGAAATTATGCCTTGGTGCAAGCTTCCACATAGTAATCGTGGATTTACCCTCCAAGGAGCTCGAGTGAGTTTGACCAATGTATGTTCTAGGTACAATGAAGACTTCCCTTCACCATCACCTTGTGTAAAGACCCTAAATATTATGGATACTAAGTACACCAACTCACAGTCATCCTCTGGGAGGGTACAATCGAAATTCCAATCCAAACGTTTGGGAAGGATAACAAGTCTGAAATCCTTCAAGAGAACTGAGGACAATTGGACTAGTAGAACTACAAAGGACCCCGAACGGATTCAGAATTCATGAAGCACCAAGACCAAATGAAGACATTTGGACCTAAAGAAGAACCCCCAATACACTATATTACTACTACGAACGGTTCAACCACGGAGGGATAATCTATGTGGCTCTCCTGAACGCGACCTCGTGCATAACCCCTGTGTGAGAGGGGGATCCCAGCTATGCTTATATGAAAATTGGATTTTCTCTCCCTATCACAAGATGATAAGTTTGTTTTGAATTCTTTGGAGATTTGTACTCACAACCTAATTCAAAGTGCTAATCCTAGTCTAATGTTGGTGGAAGAACCTAAAAATAAAAAGTTTCTAGATCAATTTTAATTAGCATTGATTTTAGTGGTTGTTCTTTACTCAGAGGTGAATGAGAGTGAAACTGGTGATATTATGAATCGAATCCCAAATAAGAAAAATAAGAATGATAAGCAATCATTTCTTTCAATTAACTTATATTTATGGGAAGGAGGATAATTTTGTTTCTTTCAATATCAAACACAAAAATGCAGAAATTTCATGCAATTGCTTTCAACAAGAATCCAATCCAATGCTAAACTATTCATAAATTGTCTCTAATATCCAAAAACCAATCATGCAAAGATATCTCTTTGTTTAAATATGAACATAAATTGATTTGATTCAATGCTTCTTATTCCAACAAGATTTCACTATTTGCGATTTTAGACAATTGGAAGCAAATGTCATATAAACAAAAAGAACACTCTCACAACAATCTAATAAGAAGCAAAAACAAATCCAAATCCTTCAAAAAGAAATCCAAAATAACAAAACTAACCCAAGAAATTTTCTTGGAAATATACCAAGATCAAAGCCAAAAGGACAGTACAAAGATATCTAGGCTTCCTTGTAACAAATTTGAAATGATCAGATGAACGAGAAAGTATCGAAAATGAAATAAAATCCTCAAAGAGAAAGAGTGATTTAAAAAACAAGGAAATATCTTTAAAAATCCAAACAAAGACCGAAAAATCTTAGAAAGAAACAATTTGCAAGATTTATAGAAGCCATAAGATGATAGAACAAGTCTTGAGCAAAAGAAGGACCCAAAAATCACACCCAACACAAGTATCCAACAATTTTTCAAAAGAGAGAAAAATCGACGCTCTTGTTGTATAAGCACCAGAGCACTACAACGCTCCCTAAATCACTGCAGGGGACCACTGATACTGAAATTAGTGCTCTGGCTATAAAGGAAGAAGGGCATGGGTTTCTGAGAATGAAAAATAATCAACCCATAAAAAAAAACTCAGGAAGGCTTGATCATCAGTTTGTGTGAGATGACTTTAGGAATGATATCACATGTATAAAAGAGGAAAAAATATAGTGAGTAGGATCTGAAGATGAGCAAAATCTAAGACAATACCATGGAAAGAAAATGAAACTGAAATCTTTGATTCCCAGTGGAGTCGCCAATTTATATTGTAGGAAAATTCCCCTGCGAACATGTGAATGTCCTCTTGGATCCTAGATCCCTATGACCAAGACAGAAAAATGATAACATTGAACACTGGCATTCCTTTAAATGTAGCTAAACTAGTCAAAGGAAAAAGAGGAAGAAATCGTGAAGTACCTTTTTCTGAAGTTTGTCCTTGCTCGGTCCAAGATGAACTTGATCTTCAAGCCCTTTAATGAGTTCTGCAATTCAATAGACAACAAAGAAAATGAATTCTTCCTATTCTACCAAGATTAGTTTAAACTAGATTTATCAAGAAGAGACAAGCCTATGCAAACATACACAAACTTGAAGGAAACAAGCCAAGCATATATATTAATGAGAAAATAAAAAGGTACTTACAATCCGTAGATGCAGGTGCAACAACCTCACCAAGTCCTCCTTGTCCAACCCCTTACTCAAAATACCCACGATCAGAATGACAATAGTTTTCACTGATATTCTCCTCCTTTTCACCATGAGAATTCCTCCTTATATAGGCTTTGAGAGGCTCAACCACCTTAGCTATCTTTGGAATAAGTTGAGGATATGACTCCATCAATTTATGGTATTTCCCTTAGATCTAGCCTATAACTTGGATTCGAGCCAAACTAACTCAAATGATTTCTAGATGTCCTTAGAGATAAAGGGGATTCCTCTCCAATATTCTCTCAACAAATTGTTGCTCCCTTAAAGCTGACAACAAAGCATTATAACGCTCCCTGATAAGTGCACAAGGAGTGCTAGCGCTTCTTGCATGTGAGCAGGGGAGCGTTGATCTCCAAAATATTGTTTAAAATGATCATTCTTCAAGGAAAAATGTTTGTAAGCTTTCCCGAATGATATGTTTTCCTCTTATAACAAATCTTAGAGGGTGTACCAAGTGTTCTTATAGTTTCATCCACAATGTGAGACAAAAATATTATGTTTGCAACACTTGCGACAAAAGTACGACACTTGTGACACTTAAAACACTGATAATGGGACATCATCAAGGTGACAAATTTTTATGTGTAACAGTCAATGAAGAATTATATAGAGGAATATATACAAGGAGGAATTCGACCTAATTCCTCATTGTGTTATTATTTGATGTTGAGAACAGTTTCCAGAGGAGGAAGTTGACCTCTTTGATTTTTTGTGGATTTATGGAGGAAACCACCACCCAGATCGATTTCGGTGTTGGAATACATGCCCTAGCCCATCATAGATAGGTATTTCATTGTGCCAGTTTAGGAGTATTCAAATCCATTTTAGAGATTGCGTAGTGTAGCTAGTGAAGGCACAAGTGTTAGAGAGGGTTTTGTGTAGTTGCACGAGACCAAGGATTATCTCATTGATTCCTTCTGACCTAGTTGAGAGGAGACCAGGGAGCTTATTTTGAGCCACAGTTCATCATATTATGACTGCTAAATCACTAGGGTGCACTCCCAGAGCCTAGGAGGTGCACAACCCCCCAGGGGATGTCATCCGAGGTTTATCCAGAGCTTCAGGGAGCATATCTTCAATCCGACAGTCATTGGGAGGAGCCTAGAGGCTAGGGTGCTAATTTTTGGAAATTTTTTAGGAGATTCAATTGAGTATAGCCATCAGGGTAAGTTTACCCACCATTTGCAATAGTTCAAATGTAATTTTGGTCATTTTGAGTAATTGGTCATGATGTTTGGATTGACCAATGCACCAACCACTTTTCAGTCTTGCATGAATCACATATTCAGGGGCCATTTGAGGAAGTACCTTTTGGTATTCTTCGATGACATATTGATTTAAAACATGGCATGGGATGAGAATCTAGCACATTTGGAGGAGGTATTGGTCATTATGCAGGCACCGTCATTATATTCCAAGGATTCCAAGTGTGAGTTTGGGATGAGATAACTACTATAGTTGGGGCATATCATCAGTGAGAAGGGAGTATAGGTTCATCAAGAGAATATTAGGGCCATTCTGGACTGGTCAACACCCAAGAACCTCACAGAGTTGAAGGGATTCTTTGGGTTATGCAGTTACTATAGGCGGTTTGTCATAGACTTTTCACAGTTGGGAGCACCGCTCACATATCTAACCAAGAAGGGTTATTTTCATTGGACGAACGAGTCACAACATACATTTGAGAAAATGAAATAGGTTATGAGCACATGCCCTATTCTATCCCTTCTGAATTTCTCTAGGCCGTTTGTCTTGGAGTGCGACGCATCAGGGGTGGGGATTGGATAATTTTTGATGCAGGAATGCCATCCCATTGTGTTAGAGAGCAAGAATCTCAATGATTCAGAGAGGCTCTACTCTATTTATGACAAGGAAATTCTAGGAATCATGCATGCCTTAACCAAATTCAGATAATATTTGGTGGGTAGCAGATTTGTAGTGAAGACTTATCACAACAGTCTCAAGTATTTCCTAGATGAGAGAGACCTCAACGAGAGATAGAAAAAGTGGGTTTAAAAAATCCAAGACTTTGAATTTAACATTGAGTATGTAAAAGGAAAAATGAACGTTTTAGCAGATTCCTTGTCCAGGAGGTCAGCAAGGTGTTCGATGATGGATATTTACATGGATTGGAAGACACATTTGTTGTTGGAGTACTCCATTTTATTTTTCTTGCAAGGTATTGGATGGAGAGGTAGTTGATGATATATATCGGGTGCTAGGTGATGTCATTTTATACAAGGACCAAATCTATTTGGTTCCAGAATATACCTTGAAAGGGAATATTATGAAGGTGTGTCACGATTCGCCTACAACCAGGTATCAAGGATACTTTAAAACTTATAGTCAGATCAGGGAGAGATTCTCATGGAAGGGTCTCAAGGATGATGTACTAAAACACATCCAAGAGTGAACGACTTGTCAATAGAACAAGTTCAATAAGACACACCTCGCGGGGTTACTTTTGTTAAATTTATTGTTGTTATTAAGTTCTTTTCAATTTACTAGAGCATAACAACATAAGTAGGATCACTGAAAGAAACAAAATCACAAGGTACACAAAATTTTATCCTAGGAAACCCTAATGGGGGAGAAAACCCATCAAAAACTTCCTGAATAATAGATTTCCAATACAATTCCAAGAATAAAGACCAAAACACTAAAGAATATCCAAGACTGAGCATGTGCCTCTCTTCTCCTTCTTGTAACTACAACTACTTCCAAAATATACGCACTTGTTGAGTGAATGAATGAGGTACCATCCTCACTTATTTATACTAGTTGAGGGGGTGCTAGGGTTATGTCTCTTCATCAAGTAGGGCCGACTTCTTCTAATAGTGGTTAAAACCACTTTAATAAACCCTAGGGGTCGACTTCTCAAATACCACCATATGAATATGGCTTGACCAATCCACAATAGGGGATTTGGTCTTATACAAGACTTGACATGATCAATCCACAAAAGAGGATTTGATCTATATAATAATAAGTCAATTATAATTAGAATATTATTTGCAGTTACAATATTTCAACACTCCCCCTTAACAAGAAGGGTATTCTAATGACATAACCCAATACAACATCATCAGGAGAAGGAGAGGGAAACAACATCATCAACATCTGGAACAATGACTAGCATATCTACAAATCATCAGAATTTTTCCTCATCATCAATATCATCATTGTTCACAACATGGATTTGGAGTAGTATCATCATCATCATGGATCTGGAGTAGTATCATCATCATCGTTCACAGCATGGAGCTGGAATAACATCATCATCAACATTCACAACATGGATTTGTAATAGCATCATCACCATCATTCAAAACATGGAGCTATAATAGAATCATCATCATCATCATCATCATCATTAGCATGCAGCTGAAACATCAACATTAATAGAATGAATCTAGAGAAACAATCTCACCAACACGAGGTTGGTACATCATCATCAACAACACGAAGCTAAATCAATCAACATCATTAGCATAAGGATGAAAAAACAACATCATCAACACGAGGCTGATACAACAACATCATCAACATGAGGTTGAGACAACAACATCATCAACACGAGGTTGAGAAAAAATCATCAGCACGAGGCTAAGACAACAACATCATCAACACGAGGTTGAGAAAACAAATCATCAACATATAGAAACAGAATGAGGCAGGTGCAACAACAAAATTTTGTGGTACTCTGACAGACCGTCCTTCTGGGACCTTTGATATCTTCCCAGGAATCATAAGATTCCCTAGGATATAAAATCCTAACGGAGCTACCATGTGGTACTCTGATAGACCATCCTTACCGGACCTTCGGGATCTACCTAGGAATCAAAATATTCCCTAGGATATAAAATACTAATGGAGCTACCACTACTGAACACAACTGGCATATACATGCACATGTACTCTGACAGAATGTCCTTACTAGACCTTTGAGATATTTCCAAGGATGATCAATCCCCTAGGATATAAAATCCTAAATGAGCTACTCGTTGTTGACCAGGATACCATAGTATCATCAACATCACTCCCCCTTTTGAGGGATGTCCTTTCAGACTATACCGAGCTTGTCTCGAAAGTATTCAAACTTTACATGAGACATAGGCTTGGTCAACACATTTTCAACCTACTCATCTGTGCCAACATATTGGAGCTTTACAGCTCCCCTCTGCACCATATCACGAATGTAGTGATACCAGATCTCTATGTGTTTTGAATTATCATGGAACACTGGGTTCTTTTTCATCTTTATGGAATTCTGGTTATCACATAGAATCATGGTGGCTTCCATATCCAGATCGAATATACCTGTCAACAACTTCTGAAGCCATATGGCTTCACAACTGGCGGAACATGTTGCAATGTATTATGCTTCTTCCATGCTGAGAGAAATACTGGATTGTTTCCTTCTCTGTGATGAAGTCATGACTAAACCCAGTCTGAAACTACACCCAAAGTGCTCTTTCTATCAGAAACACTTCCATCCCAACATGAATCAGTATAACCAACCAGTCTGAAGTCATGATCTCCAGTATAAAAGAGACCAAAGTCCAATGTACCCTTAGGGTATCTCATCACATGCTTTGTAGCTACAAGCTGAACACATTTGGGCTCTACCAGACACTAACTCAAGGTGTTCAAAGAAAAGCATATATCAGGCCTGGTATTTATCAGATACATCAACGAACCAATAATATATCTGTACATAGTAGTATCAACTAATTCTGATGAAGTATCAACCAAGAGCTTCAACTTTGTTTCTGTGGGTGTGTTCATGGATTTAAATTCCAACATATCAAACCTCTTCAGTATTTCAACTACATACTTCCCTTGGTTAAGGAATATCTTCTCTGGGCTCTGCCAAACTTCAAGACCTAATAAATAATGCATCATGTCTAGGTCTTTCATCTCAAATTATGCAGCGAGCTTCTTCCTACAATCAATGATGATATTTTCTTCTCCTGATAAGAATAATTCATCCACACACAATATCAATATATATGGCTCATCATTCATAACCTTAAAGTAAAGGTTAGAATCATCTTTACTCTTAGTAAATCCCAAGTTCATCAGGAAACTGTCAATTATGCCATACCAAGCTTTAGGAGCTTGCTTCAACCTGTACATAGATTTATTCAAACTACATACA
>SNQJ01S0119211.1:0-27386 GCA_010110895.2 Picea sitchensis
CATTTTTCCCACATATCTAATAAGAAAAATATAACCAATCATTAATATGTTAATTCAATATGACATGTAATTATAACTAAATTAAATGATCTATATATGTTGGGGAAAGTAATCTAAGACAACATATTAATTAACTTACATATATTATCCCCTTTCAACCAATGTTTTCTGAAGTAGTCGAAAAACTTAACTTCACCGACAATTTTTTCAAAGAATGTTCGCATTGCATCACCAACGACATCATGATCACGACAACAATGCATTATCTCACCTAGACTATGAGATAATTCATTGGCTCTTTCAGGGGAAGATTCCAATTGAAATGCATTTTTTGACCAAGCACGACGAACATGTCAATTGCAAAAGAGGATGCGACAACCCAAAATTTGCCTACAAGAAAAATGATATCGTTCTTGTGTTAATTGAACATGATTAACATTTAGCAACCAAATATATTCATCATTAAATGTAATAACAATAAAAATATAGGTGTACAAGGGTTAATGATAATTCATACATTCATAACCTACAGAATATTTGTCTCACCTCAATGCTTTAATTCCTGCTAATGCATCATTTGTCATGACAACATTCAGTTTCCAATTTGGACATATTTTCCTACATGCATCTAGGAGTGGTCTAAGCCACTGGGCTATATCTGATGTTCTATTGCATGAACACACTTACCATGCAACAGGAACACCTCTATATTGAGAATCGAAGGAAAGAACTATGTATAATTGGTACTACAGAAACCAATACAATAATCAACTTCTCAATTTTAGAGTACTAATTATATTGAATCAAACATTGAACTCAATAGAAACATTAAAAAAACGAATGAAACTCACCCCATATTTGGTTTTTCTAAACATAGAATCCAAAGCCAACATGTTGTTGTGAGAACACTTGACCATCATATCAAGCATCCATTCTATTTGGATGCCAATTATGAATGGTACATCCTCCCCTTCTGGTCGCTGGTAGATAAAAAATGAAATTTTATCTTGTTGATACCACTTGTTAACACTCAAAGAATCATTGGGATCTAATTGATACTTATCTTTCAAATGGCGGTTGAATATATTTGAGACATCTTTTATACATAAATTAAAGTCTCTAGTACCCATCACGGAACCAAAGATCCCATCAATGATATGTCACTCAAATATTGTATCAACCGGAACACCAAGTCCACATAATGTCTTTCTCATTGATTGGATCTCCTTTGAAAGACGGGGGGTGCTCAAGGACTTTGGACTACCGAATCTATCATATTTTCCATAGCATGGCCAACCATTGCAATCCTCATGTAGATACTCATTGTAGGTGATAATTGCAACCCGTGGCATATCATTCACTTCCTTCGCTATAAATTTGCATTGGCATCCTCTTTTTTGGACAAAATTTTTCTTTCTTATAGGTGGTTGTGGATGTCCTCTAATATCATTTGGGCCATAACAACATTGGAACCTAAAAAAGAGCAAACATTCAAAGAAATATCATTACATGTAATAATAATACCAGTAATATTTTTTGGAACTTAACTATACATTTTGAAAGAACATATAAATTGGATTAAGAGGTCATGATAAATACTAACAATACATAGTTCAAGGATGTTGGATCTATCATAGAAGATTCACCATCACCAAAGCGCTTCCTATGCAATCTTTGTACAAATGTGCATGGTGCTTCAGGGTTGTTTTTCTCTCCCATAATGAAGTCTTCCAACCTATTGTATGGTGTCAGAGCACTGCGATCAATAGTACCATCTTCACGCTCTATATCACTCCAAACAAGGTCTTGGCTTGGAAATATAATCTTGTGTGATCAAATTTGAACATGGAGGTTCTTGATATGTGAATGTTTTGTCTTGCGAACAATTATGTCAATTATTGCAATATGTCCATATAATTGAGCAAATGGTAAATGTAAATCAAACAAAATTAAATGAAAATACATCTACTTTAAATAATAATAAAAATTCTAGTAATATTGAAAACATTGGCCATCATGATCATGATTGACATTGACACATACACATGTTCTTAACGTAAATAACTTGAGACTTATTCAATTCTAATTTCAATGGTTAAAAAACAATGTAATCGAGACTTAAAAATTGTTTTTCAAGCTTCAAACTTGGTTTTAATTATTAAAAATATTTGATAAGAGTTTTGCAACATGAACTTTGATCGTAAAATCTTATCAATTTTTCATATTTATAATTTTCCATTTCTTATCATACTTGAGTGGATTAAAACTTTACCTTTCCCAATTTTGGCCCATTTTCTTAACCTATAACTTTTAACTTTTGTTCGTCACTGACATTTTCCTTGAGCTTTTGATATTTGGATATTTTGATCTTTAGCTATTTTAATTGTTGATCTTTAGATATTTTGTCCATTTAGGATTTGATTGGACCTATCTCTGTCTACAACTAAACTGATATAAGGTTTTAAGTTTTGATTTGACCTAGCTCTTTCCGCACCTAACCTGATATAAGCTTTTTAAGTTTCAATTTTTTACATAATTTGTCATCTTTTTTTTATATAAATTTTTAACTTTTAATTATAAGTAGTTTCTATATAGATATAATTAGTAATCATTTACCTTTCCACATGCCAACATACATCTTATTTTACTTTTACACATCATTAATATATATTTAAATGTTAAAGAAAATCTTGCCCAGAATTTTCCTGTGGATTTCATTCGCCCACCCCTACATTTCTTGCTCGTCCAAGTCATGGGTAAATTAGCATATATATTTAAATGTTAAAGAAAATCTTGCCCAGAATTTTCCTATGGATTTCATTCGCCCACCCTTGCATTTATTGCTCGTCCAAGTCATGGGTAAATTAGCAGTTCGAGGAGGAAGATTGGATTGAACTATGGGATTTGGTTTTTGAATCCAACCATTGCAAATTCCAAAAAATATGGCATAGCGGGGTTTGAAAAATAAAATACGGAATACATTCTCAAGTGTTTTTTTGTTTACCAGATTGAGCGTATTGTGTTCTTTAAACTTCGTTGGCTCTGGAACATGCATTCTCACATCATCTCGTTCTCTTTCATTGCCACTGGTGGTATGACTCCCAGGGCCATCTGTAACCACGAAATGGTGTTATTTGGAGACAAAACCATAGAGTAGCCATCAAAGTCCACGGGGGAAGGCATTTGGTTGATGGGAATTAATGGCGGGACGCTTATCTGGAATCTCTTTGGAATTTGGAATCTCTTTGCAACCAATCTTCCTGAGTTATTTTCTTTGATTTTACATTTTCGGGAGTCAAGCATAAGAGTGTATCATTGATCACACATTTTACTAACACTGAGTAGATTATGCTTCAAGTCTTCAACCAATAGGACATTCTTTGCTTTTACATTTTTTCTTCCAAGTTCTACTACACCTTCTCCAAGTATTTTGGCAGATGAATCATCTCCAAATGAAACATTGCCACCCTTTCTCTTCCAGCTGATGAATTTGTCTTGATCCCCAATCATGTGTGAAGAACATCCATTGTCTAAGTACCATTCATCTTATTATTTACATTCTTCAGCGGTCAATGTTATTCGAAAATCTTGATTGTTTGGGATCTCTTTCCTTCTCCATATTGTGGTTGGCATAGGGACATCTTCATTCATATATCTGCAATCTCGTGCTTTGTGACCAAGATAATTACATTTGTAGCATGCAATATTTTTGTCCATCAATGGGGAGAATTAATTATAACTTTTGTTGACAAATCCACGATTATTTCCATATCTTCTATTTAAACCATTCATGTTTCTTGTGTATGTGTTCCTTTTATTGTTTCTGCAATTAATTGCCTTATGTCCAAAATTTTTGCAAGTATAACAATGACCAAGAAAGAAACTTTAATACCTTGGAGTAAGTGGGCTTCTTTGTGATGTAGTCCATCTGGGTTCATGATCTATTCTTTTGTAGTTTCCTTCATACTGATTGAAGCTTCTTTGATTCCTAAAGGTAGAAGGTCTTCTTGGATATTCATCTCTTTTGTAATCATTCCTTATTTCTGGTATCCTGGTCCACTTCTCATCAACTGTCTATGTAGCTCTTTCTTCAACCTTCTTGTTGGTATTTCCATCTTCTTTGTATGAAGTTTCACCCATGCATCCAAGATGTGTTAAGTCTTTTGGCACTTGAGAGTTTCTTAAGCTCTTCCTCAATGAGACAACTTCTTGTTCACGTTTCTCACAATCTTCTTCTTTCTTCATCATTTGGACATTCCTTACTTCTCATATTCTTCTTTCTTCTTCGAGTAGAGTTTTCAAGGAAATGGTTTCTTCTCTTAGTTTCTCAAAGTCTTCTAATTGTTTCTTCAAGCTTACAACTATCTTTTCACAACTACCCAATTCACTTCTTAGTTTTCTTTGCGTGTCTTTGAGCTTACTATTTCAATCTCAACATGCTTCAATTTTTAAGATTCTCATCTTCTTGTTGAATAATTTTTTTTCATGATTTTTTCTTCTTCATTTAAGATTTCTTCTTGAGTGTCATTTCTTTCAATCCTTGGATGAGGACATTCAAATTCAACATGACCTACTCCTTCACAATTAAAACAAAGAGCCTGACCTCTATTTTTCTTCTTTGGGGAAATCCGAGATGTTGTAATTGGCTTCAACTTATTCTTCTTCCTCTTATTCTACTTCTTCCATTTACATAAAAGGTCTTGTAGCTTGTCCCAAATCTCTTTTGATGATGCACAGATTCAGTGAAATCCAAGGATTTCACTGAATCTGTCAATCAATCCGGGATGGTATCTATTGCCAATTTGTTGTTTGTTCTTGCTACCTTAGAATTTCACGGTCTTTGGTGTTTTCAAAGCATTGTATCCTGAGCATCTGAGATCCAAACATCTACCCCAGAGCTTTCAAGTAGGTTCCATCCTATTACTCCAATATTCAAAATTGATTCCATAAAATGGTGGAATCCATTTGGAATTTTGTCTTCCATTTCTTCTTAGGATCTTCCTTCCGATGGTTAAAGCATCTTGAAGGTAACCCACTCTTATACCAATTGTTGTTGACGTCTTTGAGGGTTTGAATCATTATCAAGTCACCGATTTAAAAGCAGTTTTCAACTTATACTTAAACCATTCAATTATATCAATGAGAAATGAACAATAGTATAAGAGTTACACCAATACACCACAATGTTATACCTGATATATGAGAAGTAATCAATGGTTATTGTTCAAGGGGAAGTAATGACTTCCAAAAGAGTGTATTCACAACTTCAAATGTAAAGGGAGGGATAAACCTCCAAGAGAAATAAACAATCCTCCAATATCAAGAGAGAGTTAGACTCTCCATCCCTTTTCTTCTTCCTTCCACACAAGAATATATGAGATAATAAAACTTTTACATTAAATCATAACCATCAACAAATCATCATCACATAGAACCTGGTAATACTTCATGAGACTTCTTCAATTCACGCAATTCTTCAATTCTTGGAATTACTCTGATCACGTAGATAATATTACTCAATGTATTCTGAAACTCCTCCAATTTTTCTCCATGAATCCTCCCAAAAGAAGTTATAGAAAGAATGGTAGACCTTGTTCAATTACGGTTTATTCAGCAGACCGAACTTGTACAAAATTCCCCGTGCTCAATATTTAACATGATTCTGAAACTCATACACAGAACCTAAAATCTGTACTCTTTCCAATGTGAGAATTTTTCCCACGTCATTTGGATTCTCGATGAAGAAGTTATGGTATTTTTACAGGAACACTTGTTTATTGATAGCTTGAGGTGAAATTGAAAACCCTATCTTCCACATAGTGTATCTCCATAATTATAGCAAAATCAGAGCTGAAATTTTTTACCACCGGGTACCTTGATATGTATTCTCAATACCATAATAATTTCACCATATGAATCGTTCTAGAAAAACATTTATAGCAAAAATGGTAAGATGTACAAAATAACATACCTTAGAACACATCACCGAGACTTCATCCTCCTTTAAAATCCGACCTTCTTTACTTCACAGAGAAATTGAATTGTGTATCAAATGAGATGTATAATGATATTTATTTATACCATTTATGTCCCTTCCTTTTTACATTAGGTCAGGCGACCAATTTCTTATTTTGTAATTCTTTTCTTTAATTATCTTGGGCCTACATGTACTTCCTTCTTCAATTCACTTTGTCATCTTCAAAAATTGGTTTCTCATCAACCATGAGGATCAACATGAAATGCCACATACCACCAGAAAAAACACAATGTATACTATCCATCCATGGGTAGTGTATCTACATGTGCATTTTCTTCATGTCAATACCTTCATCAATCTTGCGGTCCAAAACCCATGACTAGGTTGACATCAATGACAACAACAAATCTTCCAACATATTGAGAAGGTTGAAGCAGGTTCTATACGTATCCTTCATATTCCAAATAGTGTTTGTAGCTTTGCGACCCTTTGCAAAGGCATGGAATTTGGTGTTTCATCCCCTTGTTCTAGCCAAATCACCCTTCTTTTTAGTCTCCAGGTTGCTTCACGATGGCTGGGATTTTTACACAGAGTGATTCAAGGATTTTTAAGGTGTCCCTTGGAAGGGTCCGGTGGAAACTATTTACTCCTAATAAATGGCTTCAATTTGTTCTTTTGTGGTTTTTATTTCTCTTTCCACTCCCTTTGTCTTTTTTCCTTTGCCCAAGGCATAGTTAGCGATTTGATTTTTTTGAGATTTCTCACAAAGTGGACACATGTTGGAGTGCTAAGGCTGGGGTCGAAAGGCCTCCAGTGTGTCTGTACTAGATCTCGGAAACTCTCATCTGTGAGCCAGGTGGAATAAAATTTAAAAGGTGAGGGGGGTTTGTGAGTTTCGCCCTTCAAAATGGTGGCCGGGAATGATAGGTGCCTCACGCTGATCCATTGCCTTACTTGGAGAAAGCTTCTTGCAATGGTGCTTTTAGTGTATTAATGAGAAGTGATCAATTCGTTTTTCCACCCTTGCCTCCCCTATGTGCATGTTCCTCCAGGTTGGATTTAATTTCTTGGGTGTGATGTCCAACAGCCCATTGGTCAACAAAATATGTGTGATCCTGGTGGTGAATTGATCCGGACGTGCTGAGGGGCCCCAGACTTCTGCCTCCCCAAGTGAGAAGTTGAGGTCACCCCCCAGGATTAAGTTCTCGACCTTTAGGATCTTGAGACTGAGAAGTGTTTCCTAGAATGGGCTTCTATCAAGATTGGGGCCATAGACATTGAGAATCCCAAATTATTCACCCAGGCCCTCCACGAAAATATCAATTCCTAGACAAGAATTAAGGCCCCAGGAGTTGAGTTATTTAATAGATTTTGTGCGCCACCCCGTGGCTAGGCCACCAGATCTGCCTGCAACATCTAAGCCCATGAAAATCCATCCCGTAAATAGAGAGGATGGGGTAGCATAGATAGCTGAGGAGTCTTCCATCGTTTCTTGTAATAGTATGATGTTTGGTTGGTGCGTGTTGATCAACCATTTCAAGGAAGATTTCTTGTGGGGGCTTGCCAAACCCCTACAATTGAAAGAGAGAAATTTCATGGGGTAACCCTCCCGGGGATTTGTGCTGCTCTAAGTGCCCCAAAAATGGGTGTTGGTGACACGAGAAGTGATATCTAAAAGTGCCCTAGTTGTGCTTTTGAGGCTCAGTCACGGCCCCTCCCTCTTTTGATGTGCCAATGCTCGGATCATAGCGGTCACAGGGGCTTGCCGCTACTCTAAGTTCCCCAAAAATAGATTGTTGGTGGCCTGAAGTGATATCTAAGCGTGCCCTCGATTGTGCTTTTGAAATCAGGGAAGTGCGACCCCTCCCTCTTTTTGATGTGCCAATATCTGGATCATAGCAGAGTCCCTGGTTTTTTGCAGGGGGTCAAAGAATAGTTATGTTCCTGAGTTGAAAGAGGATGGTGGGTTACTCTAAAGAGTCAGAGTTATGATCTTCGGAAGAATTGGAAGGGAGGGATGAGGAGGGAGGGGAAAGGGTAACTAGGGAGGGTTGTGAGGGGAGGAGAAGGGACATGACCTTTTGTGGGGGGGATATGGGAGAGAGGTCTAAGTGTGGAAGGGCTATCAATTTTGAGATATTTGTAAGCCTATAGGGGTCCCGAACAGGAATAGGGATAGTGTATTGTAATTTTAGAAAAGATTCAAAGGAGGGAAACTGTAGAATACTTGTGGGATGAAGCTGAGCTATGTCCCGAGATAGAGGGGGAGTCCGTCCAAGATCCTGTCGAACTGAGCCTGCAGTCGATCCCACCGATGTCTATTGTACCTACGAGGTAAGTCTGTCCAATGAGTGTTGTGAGTTTGTGGAGGAAGTGGAGGGAGAATCCGACTGTGAGAAAGTGTGTCCCTACTGACGGTTTTCCGCTACAGGGAGATGAGAGTGAGTGGGGCATCCTCGCAATGGTTGTGGATAGTTTTTGAGTATATCCCATGTGCAGGACAGCGTCAACATCGGAAATGAATACCCTCATAGTCGAGGATTTGAGCCCTAGTGCATCCCCAATCTATAATGTTGAGCTCCTTGCGTATCTCTCCTCTGATATTTAGTGAAACCGGGATGTGGGCTAGGGACATTTCCCCAGTCTCTTTGAAGGAAAATTTTGCCTCCAAGTAGTTTCCCAGTGCATTCCCAATAGTCTGAAAGACCTTCTCTGACCATAGATGGGGCGGTAGCCCAGGCAAGCGAACCCATATCGGTAAAGAGTCTACACGCACTTTTTGTGTCAAAGGTTGGGTCCCAGAGATTTAGTAGAATAGGTGAGGAATCAATAGACCAACAACCCAAGAGGGCTCGAGTTGCTTGAGTTGCAATGGAAAAAGTGATGAGAAACCATCCTCTTGATAATCAATGGATTTGTGGGGGGTGGGTTGGGCCGAGTAGGATTGTGCGAGCCAAAATTTTTAGGGTATTCTCACTAAAGTTCCTCCCATAGACTTTCCCTACCACAGATTTATCCGCAAGCTACAGAACTTCCGCCATTGAGAGATCCTCACCTAGAATGAGGTTGGAAGAGTCAGTTACAACTCCAATGCATTTATTCCTTTTCATGCGTCTGTTTGAGGAGTGAGGTCCAGGGTCCTTAATCAAACCTCTAAGGATGGATTCCTCACTTTCATCGTCTTCAAGACTGTCCCAACCATTTAGATTTGATGGTGGGAGGTAATTACCAATAAATATTGCAGATGTACCGTCGATGATGGATTCAGATAGAAAAGGAACCTTGAGGCACATCTAGAAAAAATAAAGGAGTCTGGAAGAGGTCCGAGGTTGTTGTTGTGCGTGAGGTTGGGCATTAAGCCTCAAAACTAGGGGTGGTGTATGAGTTGGAGAAAAGGGGAGGATCGGGGAGGAAACCTTAGGAGGGGGAGGAAGAAGGGAGCCGAGAGTTGAAAAGATATAGAGAGCAGAAGGACTAGAATGAGAGAGAGAACCAAGGGGTGAAGAGGAGTCCAATCGCTTGGAGGTAAAGTAGAGAGGGCTTGTCTGTAAACCTTGGGAAGAAAGCACGAAGGGGGGTTCCCTAGATGGTAGCTGCATAGGATTAGGGTTGGGAGAGTTTGGAGGAGTCAGGGAGCTTGCCAGTGGGCATGGGGAGGACGAAACAGGTTCAGACGCCACCCAAAGGGTATAAGCCTCAGAAGTCGATAGATGCCCGGGGGAGACTGGGCGAGAGCTGCCATCTGTCAGGAACTAGGGTAGGGTTTCATCTGGGTCCAGGGAATAGTCCATGTCATCTTAAGTAGAGTGCATCACATTGTGCTAGTGGTGCATTGGCTGGTAGGAAAATCGATAGTATGCAAAAAGGAGGTGGAGTTGAGCCTTGAGTTTAGGCAAGGAAAAGAAAGTTCTCAGTCATTGCATGGGGAAATCTTAGAGAATAAAGACGTGGTGCAGGAGAAAGGGCTAGTGCCGGAGAAAACCCGCAGAGAGCTCCATCACTTATCTATATGTCCAGTCTCTCTCTCTCTCTCTCTCTCTCTCTCTCTCTCTCTCTCTCTCTCTCTCTCTCTCTCTACATATATATATATATATATAAATATATATATATATATATATATATATATATATATATATATATATATATATATATATATATATATATATATATATATATATATATATATATATTAATAACCATATATTATATGGTCTATATATTTAATGGTTTTATGAAATTTTATATTTTAATTTTTTTTTAAATGTTTTTTTAATATAAATTTTTAATTATTTAGTTAACGTTTAATTTTTTAAGTTGGAATTTTTAAGACATTTTTTTTATTTTTTTAAGGGTTTTGTAAAAATTTTGTTTTAGGTTTATTAATTTGTTTATATATATACATATATTTCCTTTTTTATGTGTGTTTAACATTTTTAAAGTTTTTTTACCATAAATTTGTTTTTTTCTACCTTCTTTTTATTTTTTCTCATTTTCTCTTAATGGTTAAGAACATGTGTTTCCTCTTAAGAGGTAACATGTTCAAATCCAAAAGAGGTAGAATATGTACACCTTAAATGGACTTACAATCAAATGTCGTTAGGTGTGGAGGGGTCCCCTTGTCCCACAAACAAGAGTCTCATACACCAAATTTAGTGTGCTGGCTTAGTGACCTTAAAAATAGTGTATTATTATTATTATTATTATCATTATTATATATATATATATATATATATATATATATATATATATATATATATATATATATATATATATATATATATCTCTATATATATATATATATATATATATATATATATATAATATCTTTTAGTTTTCCTCTTTAGTTTTTAAAGTTTTGAATTAATTTTTTTTTTGCTAAATATTGAAAATAGTGTTATTTAACTACAAAGAATTATTTTTTTGTGTATAGAAGTGAAGGTTAAAAAATGTGTTAAAAATTATTTTTTCCACTATATTTAAAAGTATAGAACCATAAATTAATTAAGGATACACAATTATATGAAAATATTAATTTCAAAAGAAAATGGTAAAAAAAATTTAGGATTAGAGAAACAATACAAAATGACTAAAAGCATTGTTGAACAAAAATTTGAAAATTTGAAAATAGATGGAAAAATAAACATTTAAAAATAAAGTGGAAACATTATAGATAGAAAAGTTAAAAATAGTAAAAAAATGTGACCCAAAAAAATGGAGAACTCTCTAGAGTTCTCGTTAGGATATTAACTATGTTTTTATATTGTAGAGTTAAATATCAAGGTCTAACTAGCAAATGTGCATGAGTCCACATTATCCCCCGTTTCTAGGGATAGCTAGGAGATCATGTCTCAGAATACAGTCCCTACAGACATAGATGCCAAAGTGGGATTGACTGACAATACTGGAGGGCCCATCCTTCTTCTTCTTGATTAGACCTGTCCTATCAGCAGCAACAACATCCACATGTCACCATCGGCTTGGACTTTGCATGAGGAGAGACTCTTGCTCCATAAGGTAGTGGTCCAGGTATCATGGTATGTGTCATGTTTGATCATTATAACTTTCTTATATATGCATGAGGTTCCTTACATTTCCTAATAACTTCTTGGATCTTACACTAAACCCACTTGACCATTGTTGGGGGATTAGCAGGGGGTGTCCCTAGTAAGCTTGTATCCATGGGTTTGGTTAGCCACAGGGGGATTTGAAGAGCCATCATCAACTCCCACCATACTATCACTCTACATATTATCTCCCATACATCAATCCCATTCCCATAGTCAGGGCATTAGGATGACCTACTTGAGAGGTTACACTTCGTCCTATGGGAAGAAGAGTCCTAAAAGGCCCATGGGGTAAAAGCATTTGGTAAAATATAAAATAGAAATAAAACCTAGAGATGCTTCATGGGATCCCCAAGAAGGCAATAAGGAGCCTCTCGATAAGAAACAAAGGGACGAAGAGAAAATAACAAAACAAGACCTAACCAAGGGATGGGAGGTCTCATCTGCGAAGTATTAGACCCATTATGTTCATAGGTATCTAGCGGTTTGACATTGTTACCATTGCTCGAGATTTACCACAGTGATGACAACTGGTTACATGGCCAAGGAAGGGGTCTCATCATGAGCTGACCTTATCATTTATAGCGAAAATACCAGTGGGTAACAACATCAATTCTGGTCACCACACCAAGGCAATGTCCTCCATCTATTCTCTTGAAAAAAAAAAAAAATGATAAATAAATAATAAAGGCAATAAAGAGGCTTTGAAAAAAGTGTATCCATCCATGAAGTGCAGGCTCACCTCCTACAAAGGTACCCACAGGAAATACCACCCACAGTCTTCACTATAATTTGGACATCCCCAGACCATATTACTTCATGAACATGGCTTGAATAATCTTCAATGGAAACTTTCCTCTTCTTATGGATACCGACCCAATAGGTTGTTTTCTGGCCCATTCAACTTTGTAGAGTAGATCGGTGTAATGTCTTTGAGGTCTTATTAAGGGATATGCTAGGGGTTTTATGCATGTATTTGATAAATTTAATGATGAAATATGATTGGCTTGTTGCTATGATCCCAAGGTTGATATTAGGCCCATGGAGGTGAAGTTTTGATGTCTGGGACCATACTTTCGACAGACAGTTACCCTGGGTAGGTACACATGGGGATATGATTAGCTCGGACCTCCATGGGGTTGAAAGAGCCCATCGGATGGTTGTTGGGATGGCGGGGAGATGGGACAACGTTATGATGAGCCATAACACGAGAAGAAAGAAGGGTGTTCCACCACTGGGACACTTTAGAGAGCGGAGCCTAGAGTTACCCGCCAGGTGGAATGTTTGCCCCTTGATGGATAAGATGTCACCCAGCAAAGAAGGATGTTATCCTGAGCATGTGGCGATTAATGATGAGGCTATTAGAGCATGTGTGGCAGCTTGGAGGATCCCTAGAGGGACAGCGATAAACTAACGGATGTTGGATATGCCCAAAAAGGGCCAATGTCTCCCCTCGGAAGGGCTTGGCGTCCCACTTTTGCTCATATTATGTCTTTTTTTCTAGCAATTAATGTAAAAAAGCGATTGTAATTTTTGTGAGTGACCTTGTCAATCGTTTTAATGACACATTTTTTAATTGAAGGTCATGGATTGGTATAAATTGAGGGGCGTTTTTTTTCTCATTTTGAACATATAACTCACTCTCTTGTGAGATCTTAAAACTTGCGCCCTAGTTTGGTGGTCTTGGTCTTTTAAAGTGGTACTTAACTCTTCTTTGGAGGGTTTCTGCAGCATTTATGGTGTTTCTCTCATGGAAGGTTTACAACTAGGGTTTTTGATTATGCAGTTCTTCACTTGATATGTAAGTGAAATTTTTCATGCAAAACTTCTTAAATTGAATGGTTGTAGGCTTAATTTCTTACATTTTACTATTATATTGCTATTATATTGTTGAATCTTGAAACCCTAGGTACTTAATCACACTAGTAGGTCATTGTTATATGTCCCATGTTTGAGAAATAGTTTTAGTCATTAAAGAAGGAAGATATAGCCTAGCATTTGCTACACTTGTCTTCCTTTTAGAATTGACCCATTAAAGGATTATAGGTTGAAAGACATCCTAGGCCTAGTTGAATCTACACCTAGGGTTTTAACCTTCCTAGGGTTTTGAAAGCCTTGCCCCTACAACCTTTCTTACTTAAATGTCTGTAGTTTGAAGCTAGTTGTTTTGTCAAGTGTATTTAGAGAAGAGGAGGAGCATGAGGCCTTGCTTAAGCAACACGAATGAGCCTCTTTCCCTTAGGGGTTTTTAATTGTAGGGCCCTACCATTGCAACACCATAGAACCTTACCTTCTGGTCTCTAAATTTTAAATCCTCCACGAGACCTTGTGTCCTTTACTTTTGACTCCATTTTACCATAAGGCACTAGTTAGACTTACAACATTGAGCTTTTGTTATGTAAAATCATCTTTCAAACTTCAAATTTTGAAACCCTAACTAAACCCTACTTGATACTAAGCGAGGTGGCCATCATACTTATTGTGGCCGAGGCCTAACTAAACAATTAATGATAGCGTCAAGCATTTGTGAACTGTACTGGTCATCTGAAGCGGTCATTATTATAGACTGATGAATTGGTGATCTTGCATGGGCTATTTATCAAACGTTGGCCTCATTTTGTCTATTATATTGCTTGTTAAATGAAATCAGGTAGTCAAGAATTACTAACCCTTTGAATTATAACCTTCAAATATACATATTGTACTGTTATTGTCTTGTTTTGGCTGGTGTTTTCAACGGGGACTTCACTTCTTTATTGGTTGATTAGGCGGACTATCTGATACTGGTGGTAACATTTTGAGAGGAGGGAAAACCTAACTAATGACCTTATATTCTTTGCCTCTTCAAACCCTACGTTACCGGGGACGTCTCACAGGATAGCCTCCCTAAGCGAAAAGAACCTCCCCATGTTGGTGACATTGGGTGGGAAGGTTCTTGTTACGTGATTTGTCCCACTATCTTGCATAGCACAATGACCCTAAAATACAAGCTAATGCGATAACATTTTGGTCGTTATTAGGGAACATGAGGTCAATCTTCCTCAATGACAAAATCTTTTGGTAAGCCTTGCCTCCTAGATGCGTTATTCTTACAAACTTACCTGGCGACTCCAGGGTGTTTTCCCTTATCTTTTGATAGTTTCAAGAAAACTATGGTGAATCTAGCGATGTGAAGCCAACGATGACTTCAAAATGGGATCCCGGTAATTATAAGCCTTTAGACATGAGAAAAATCGCAGGATACCCAAGAAAAATACTTAGATATCGAAAAAGAGATGGCTCCCTAGATTCACTGGTAGCGATGTGGAAAGAGTTGATTTTCATATGGATGAATTTTATTCTTATTTTGGACTCCACCCTGTCAATGATGATGCCGAGATGTAGTGATGAAAATTTTTCCCACCACTCTTCAAGGGAATGCTAAAAAAATGATGATGATCTTCCGATGCTAGCATCACCTCCATGAACCAGCGAGAAGCTTTTCTCAAGAATGGGGCATAAGTTTGGGGAGACATCTGATGCTGCTAAAAGATTCGGTATATAAAAAGCAATGAGAATGAAACCACATTTAAATTCAGGAGTAGGTTTGAGGGCACTCTATATCAAATTCCTGAGGGCCATGGAGTGCTGAAGAAGAGTATGTTGCCCATCTCTATACCCATGCAATCTTGACACACCTAGTGTTTCCCTTAGGTAAAAAGGAGACCCCAAAGGCGGCTCAATGAAACATGGTATGGCTAAATAAATTGAACATAATATATTCTCATCATGGATGAAGGACCTCTTCACCTCTGGTACTCTTACTATGGAAAGTTTGTATTCCATGAAACCCTGGATTGATGATTTCCAAGAAGAAGGGGAAGCATACCATCATTCAACATGGGATGATTAAAGACATGGTTGAAGAGATGGAACCTGAAGACAAAATGATGAAGTATCAATGTGTACCCCTCCCTCTAATGAAGCAATACAAGAACCCTTTTCTCATGCACAACAAAGAAGATGATGTTAGTTGTTTTCCATTTCAAGATGCCAATGACACCTTGTTCCTTGATTGAGAAAATGAAGGAGAAAATAACACTGACGAAGTTGGTATGGCATTACAATCAAAAATGAAATGGTCCATGAGGATGAAACAATGACACATCTTGAAAACATGAAGTCCCTCGAGAAGTTCTTGCTGTGAGAAATAGTAAGTTACCCTCCTCTCTAGTTTTTGATAATGCTGCCTTGTGATGAAGAGGAGGGAGGGAGGATGAATTTTCAAATGTTTCCAACCCTGCATGTTATGACGGATAGTGACATTGTGAATAGCGTTGATGAGTTCATACATGTTGGGAGGCACGTGGAAGGATAGAGTTGGTTATGACCTGGATCCCGTCTATGACACTAAGAGTCATTTCTAGTTGTTGCCCTTGCAATTGTCTCAACAGATTACTTCCAACCAATGCAACAAATGAGATTTTTACTGTACTTTTCAAAACCAAGGATGATCTAGTACCTTATTCTCCCGATGATTTTAGGTCTTACCTTGAGATTTTTATGAGTACCCTTATGAGCACTTGGACTCTTTTCATGAAGATGATTGGCAATACACCATTGTGCTCAAATTTTGACCTAACCGGGGCATGGATTTGCCTGAAGAGTTTTCTCATGACTTTTCATTGCAGCCACCTGTTATTGATTTACCATGCTTTTCCATCAAATGTGTAGTTGGGAAGTACATTTTTATGTTGAATTTCCTCTTAGGCAAACCCTAAACTTCAAGGGTTGGTTGGATAATACTACTGCAAGTTTGAGTAAGTTGTCCGAGTTTTTCAACTTTCCCTTGATAGTTTATCAGTCGATCCCTTCCTTGACTTCAGGGCGTGAGGGTGTTCTAGGTAACCAGTTTGCAGGTGCTTTGAGTTAGTTTTCTGAACCCTGTTTTCCTCATGACCCTTTCTTGAAGTGGATTGAGTACCTTTCCCTGGAATTGGACTTGTTGGGATTTTATCCCCCACGCCTCCATGAGTTAGACTTTGAGATTCCAGATAATGGAAGTATATATTCTAACTCCTTGTATTTTGTGCTTGATTTATCAGCATTTTGGTTTATGATGGAGCTAAAGGAAGGTAGGTATCGAGGAGCGTTGTTGGGTTGGCTTCAGCGGTTGTTTGACTACACCAACATGCAACCAATAGGTAAGTACAAGTAAGTATTTCACTTTCTATTCACAATTATGATTACTTTATATACATATATATTATATATTGCGGTGTAATACCACCACCCCACTGTCTTGATGCATCTTTTCGAGTGTGGCCAGTGCGCAAGTTTATACCCGAGGAGAGATACTAAGGTTCTCATGCGATCTACTGTTAGCACATGTCCCCTAGTTGGAACCAGATGTTATTCCCGATTTTTAAGGATAACTAGAATCATGTCTCAAGGCCCACGAGGCCTAGACGTAGATGCAGAAGGCGAGATTGACTCGAGCATGGCACTGGAGGGCCCATCCTTCTTCTTCTTAAGCTGATTTGTCCTATCGTGGCCTGACATCCATCACCATCGGCTTGGACTTGCATCTGAGAAGAATCTTGCTCCATGAGGTAATTGGTCCAGTATCATGGTATGTGTCATGTTTGATCATTATAGCTTTATTATATATGCATCAGGTTACTTACATTTTTTGATAATTGCTTGGATCTTACACTAACCCACTTATTACATTGTTGGAAGTTAATGGGGTGTCCTAGTAAGCTTGTATCCATGGCTTTTGGTTTATAGCCACCGGGGGGATTTGAAAGAGCCATCATCCATCCCACCATACCCACACTCTACATCTTATCTGTATTAAACCCATTCCCTTAGTCGAGGGCATTAGGATGACCTACTTAGGGGTTACATTTCATCTGTGGGAAGAAGGGGCTAAAGGCCCGGAGGTAAGCAAGCTGGCAAAAGATAAAAGCCATAGGAAATAAAACCTACAGAGATGCTTCACCGGGGGATCCCAGAAGCTGATAAAAGGCCTCGATAAGAAACAAAAAGGGACGAAGAAAATAACAAAACAAGACCTAACCAAGAGGGATGGGAGGTCTCATCATGAAAGCAAACCATTATGTTCATAGGTATCTAAGCCCGGTGTGACATTGCCATTATCTGGTTACCATGCGAGGGAAATGACCCAACTGGTTGCATGGCCAAGGGAAGGTCCTCATCACGAGCCGACCTTATCATTTCCATGAAATGCCGATTAGGTATGCTTACATACCATTTCTGAGTCACCATGCGAAGGTGTCCTCACAGTCCAAACCTTAAGTAAAAGAAAGAAAAGAAATAGAAAATAAAGAATAAAGAGGCAATAAAGGGGCTTGAAAAGAGTGCATCCATGGCCAGGTGCAACTCACCTCCTACAAAGGAACCCACGGACAATACCTACCCCTAGTCTTCACTATGAATGGACATCCCTTAGACCATATCACTTCATGAACATGCACTGTGGAATAATCTTCTGTGCAAACTTTCCTCTTCTTATGGATACTGACCCAATAGGTTGTTATGTCTCTTTCTTCAACTTTGTATGGTAGGTGATTGTAATGTCTTTGAGATATTAGAGAGGGATATGCTAGGGTTTTATACATGTATTTGATAAATTTAATGATGAAATATGATTGACATTACTATGATCAAGGTTGATGAGCCCATGGAGGTGAAGTTTTGATGTCACCGAGGACCATGCAAGCCAGGGCAGTACAAGTGAATGGGAACACACATGGGAATATGATTGCTTTCGGACCTCCATGGGTGAAGAGCCCACCAGATGGATTTCATTGGGATGGGGACCATACCCGTGGGAGACGGTACAAGTGGACCCGGGTACACATGGGGATATGATGCTTCAGGACCTCCATGGGGTTGAAGAGCCCATCGGATAGTTGTTGGGATGGCAGATGCAGGACAACGTTATGATGAGCATTTGTACGAGAAGAAAGAAGGAAGTTCCACCATGACACTTTGGCAAAACCCGGCCTAGGGGGAATCACCGCCAGGATGGAATGTTGCCCCTTGATGGGCCGAGGGGCGTCCTTAGCAGAGAGAAGAGCGTTATCTGAGCATGGCCAGGTGTGCTGAGGTCATTTTGTACGTGTGGCATCTTGGAGGAGCCGTAGAAGGGCTAACATCTAGCTTATGGATGCTGGATATGCCCAAAAAAAAAAAGGGCCAACGTCCCCCCCAGAGGGGCTTGACGTCCCACCTTTTGCTTATATTATGTCATTTTTTCTAGCAATTAATGCAAAAAGCGATTAAGTTTTGTAGTCAACCTTGTCCATTTGTTTTAATGACCTATTTTTTAATTGAAAGGCCATTAGTTGGGTATAAATTGAGGACGTTTTCCTCATTTTGAACATAACATATCTCACTCTCTTGTGAGATCTTGGAAAACTTCGCCCTAGTTTGGTGCTCTTGGGCTTTTAAAGTGGTAGCAGCTCTTCTTGGAGGGTTTCTCTTGGCATTTATGGTGTTTCTCTCATGGGTTTACAACTAGGGTTTGATTATTACATTACTTCATGATATGTAGAGTGAATTTTCATTACCAAAACTTCTTAAAGTGAATGGTTGTGGAAGCAATCTCTTGCATTTACTGTTATATTGCTATTATATTGCTGAATCTTGAAACCCTGGGTAGCAAGCACACTAATTGGAGTCATTTGCTATATGTCCCCATGTTTACCGAAATAGTTTTATCCATTGATAAGGAAGATATAGCCTAGTCATTGCTACACTTTTTTCTCCCTTTTACGGTTAGCGTGCAAGAGTTATAGGTTGAAAGAGGGATATCACCTATTTGAATCTACACCTAGGGTTTTAACCTTCTAGGGTTTTGAAAGCCTTGCCCTGCAACACTTTCTCCCTTAATCACGTACTTTGAAGCTAGCCGTTTGTCAAGTGTATTTAGAGAAAGGGAAGGGCATGAAGGGCCTTGCTTAAGCAACACTTAGGAATGAGCCTCCTTCCCTTGGGGTTTTGATTCTAGGGCCCTACCATTTCTGACACCATAGAACCTTACCTTCAAGTCTCTAAATTTTTAAATCCTCCTGAGACCTTGTGTCCTTTCTTTTGACTCCATTTTACCATAAGGCACTAGTTAGACTTACAACGTTGAGCTTTTGTTGTGTAAAATCATCTTTCAAACTTGATTTGAAACCCTAACTAACCCTAGCGCTACTAGGGATGGTGTGTACTTGAACAAACCTTCTAACTAAGGAGTGTAGTGGCGTCAAGCATTTATTGAGCTATTGTTGATTAAAAAATCTGGTTGGCTTGGTCATTCTTGTAGACATTGATGAATTGGTGATCTTGCATAGGCTATTTAGCAAAATGTTGACCTCATTTGTCTATTATATTGCTTGTTAAATGAAATCAGATAATTAATAAGTACTAACCCTTTGAATTATAAACTGCAAATATACATATTGTATTGTTATTGTCTTGTTAGAGGCGAGGTGTTCTCAGCAGGGACTTCACTTCTTTATTGGGTGATTAGCGAAATGCTCGATCTTGGTGGTAACGTGAGAGGAGGGAAAACCCTAACTATTGACCTTCTATTCTTTGCCTCCTCAAACCCCAGTTCTGGGGGTGTCTCCCCTGGGCTAACCTCCTAAATAGAAAGAACCTCCCATTGAGGTGACATTTGGGTGGGTTTGGTTCTAGTTACACCCAGGTTGTCCCACTATCAGCCAGCAGCACAGTGACCCTAAAAAATGCAATCTAGCATGATAACATTTTGAAGTCGTTGCCGAGGAGTCTTGAGTCAATCTTCCTCAGCGACAAATCTTTTGGTAGGCCTTGCCTCTAGATGCCTTATTCTTACAAGCTTACTTGGTGACTCCACTAGGGTGTTTCCCTTATCTTTTGATAGTTACAAGAAAACTATCTGGCGACTCCAGCGATAGCGAAATAACAATGACTTCACAATGGGATCAGGAATTATAAGCCTTTAGACATGGGCAAAATCGGGATACCCAAGACAAATGCCGTATCTAAGAGATGGCTCCCTAGATTCCCTTTGGTGGCAATGGGGAAAGAGTTGACTTTCATATGGATGAATTGTATTCTTATTTTGGACTCCACCCTACTCGATAATGATGCCAAAGATGTAGTGATGAAAAAATTTCCCTTCACTCTTCATGGGAATGCTAAAAAATGGTATGATGATCTTCTCGATTCTAGCATCACCTCCATGAACCAGCTAGAAGAATCTTTTCTCAAAGAATGGGGCATAAGTTTGGGAGACATCTCAGTACTGCTAAAAAGATTGAGCATATAAAACAAGTTGAGAATGAAACCCTATTTAAATTCCAATTATGTTTGAGGGGCACTCTATGTCAGATTCCTGCAAGCCATCGTCTTGAAGAAGAGTATGTTGTCCATCTCTATACCCATGCGATCTTGGCACACCTAGGTTTTCCCCTCCGTAAAAGGGCCCCAAATTATGCTTTCGATGAAGCTTATGGCATGGCTAAAGGAATTGAACGAAACATCTTCTCATACGGGATAAAGGACCTCTTCACCGCGGGTACTCTTACTATGGAAGAAGTTTGTATTCCCATGAAAACCTAGTTGATGATTTCCAAGGAAGAAGGGAAGGATACCATTATTCAACATGGGATGATTAAAGGAACATGGTTGAGGAGATGGAACCTGAGAAAAATGATGAAGTATCAATGTGTGCCTCTCCCTCTGATGAAGAAATCCAATATCCCTTTTCTCCTGCACAACAAAGAGATGATGTTAGTTGTTTTCCATTTCAGGGTCCCGATGACACCTTGTTCCTTGATTGAAAATGGAAAAGCTTTGAGCGAAGTTGATGGCCCTTACTGTGAAATAAAAAATAGAGAAGTAGTCCATGAGGATGAAACAATGACACATGATGAAACCACCAGAGTCCTCGAAGTTCTGTAACAAAGCTTGATGAGTTACCCTCCTCTCCTAGTTTTTAATAATTCTTTACCTTCGTTTGAAGAGGAGGAGGGAGGATAGATTTTCAAAATGTTTGAGCACAGCGTATTATGACACGGATAGTGACATTGTTGATAACATTGATGAGTTCATACATAATGGGAGATGTAGGTGGGATATAGTTGGTTATGACACGGATCCAATCTATGACACTAAGAGTCATTTCAGGTTGTTGCCCTTGCAATTGTCAAAACAGATTACTTCCAACCAATGCCAACAAAGGAGATGAGGTTTTTTTACTTGTAGCCTTCAAAACACCGAGGATGATCTAGTACCTTATTCTCGATGATTTTGGGTCTTACCTTGAGATTTTTGATGAGTACCCATCTGAGAACTTGGACTCACTTTTCATGAAGATGATTGCAACCACCACTAATATGGAGATTTTTATACAAGTAAGGATGTTGTTTGCCTAAAGAAGGTTTCTCCTGACTTCGTTCCGACCACACGGTATTGCTTTACCATGATTTTCCATCAAAGGTGTAGTTGGGAAGTACATTTTTATGTTGAGTTTCCTCTTAGGAAAGCCCTAAACTCTAGGGTTTGGTTGAATAATGCAAGTTTGAGTCAGTTATCCTAGTTTTCAACTTTCCCTTGATGGTTTACCAGTCGTCCCTTCCCTTGACTTGAGCCTGAGGATGCCCCTGGGTGGCCCAGGTTTGGAATTGCTGAGTTGGATTTTGAACCCTGTTTTTTCATGACCCTTTTCTTGAAGTGGATTGAGTACTTTCCTAGGAGATGGACTTCTTGATTTTATCCCTCCACCCACCTCCATGAGTTAGACTTTTGAGATTCCAGATAATGTGATATATATTCCCAACTCCCTTGACATTTTTGTGCTTGATTTATCAGCTGTTTTAGTTTATGATGAAGCACAAAGGCGGTGTCGAGGAGCGTTGTTGGGTTGGCTTCACTTTGAGGATTTGTTTGACTACCAACTGTATCGATAGCGAGGAGTGAGTCACAATTAAGTATTTCACTTCCATTCCACCGATTATGATTACTTTATATACATTATATATTATATTACTTGAGGTGGCAATACCACCCACTGTGTTGTTGATGCATCTTTTAGAGTGTGGTGATTTGCGGGTTTATAGCCAGAGATGTTGAGGTTCTCATGCTTTATGGTGAGCACATGTCCCAGAGTCCCGAAGCCGGATGTTATCCCCAATTTCTAGGGATAACTAGGAGATCATGTCTCGAGGCCCGCGGGTCCCTAGACATGGAGTACCGAGGCGAGATTGACTTGAGCATGGCACTGGAGGACCCATCCCAGCCTTCTTCTTAGCCATATTTTTCCTACTCGGCCTGGCAAGCATCCATCACCCATAACCTTGGACTTGCATCGGAGACTCTTACTCCATAAGGTAATTGGTCGAGGTATCATGGTATGTCATGTTTGATCATTATAACATTCTCATAGCCATTGGGTTCACCCATTTCTGATAGCTGCTTGGATTTTACATTAACCTACTTGACCATTGTTGGGGGATTAGCAGGGGTGTCCCTAGTAAGCTTGTATCCATGGGTTTTGGTTAGCCACCAAGGGGGGATTTGAAGGGCCATCGTCCGCTCCCACCATACTATCACTCTACATCTTATCTCCCAAACATCCATCCCATTTCCCTTAGTCTAGCCATTAGGATGGCCACCCAGGGTACATCTTCGATACTGTGGGAAGAAGGGGCTAAGGCCGAGGGGGTAAAAGCAGGTGGTAAAGATAAAATCCATAGGAAATAAAACCTAGAGATGCTTCACCCGAGGGATCTAGAAGGAAATAAAAGGCCTCGATAAGAAACAAAAGGGACACGAAGAAAATAACAAAACAAGACCTAACAAGGATGGGAGGTCTCATCATGGTAGACCCATTATGTTCATAGGTATCTAATGATTGTGACATTGCCATTATCTGGTTAACACACCCGAGGAAATGACCTTTAGTTGCATGGCCAATGGGGAAGGGGTCTCATCAGAGCCAACCTTCTCATTTCCAAAATTGAAATACGATTAAGGTAACAAACTCTGGTCCTGCATAGGCGGTGTCCACTCACGAATTCTGACCAGTAAAAGAAAAGCAATAAATAAGAATAAAGGCAATAAAGGGGCTTGAAGTGCATCCATGGCGGGTACAATTCCTCCTACAAAGGCACCCACAGAACAATACCTACCCTTGGTCTTCACTATTCTTGGACATCCTTAGACCATATCACTTCATGAACATGGCTTGAATAATCTTCTAAAACTTTAGTCTTCTTATGGATACAGTGATAGTTTGTTCCATCTATTTCTTCAACTTTGTATAGTAGATCATTGAAATGTCTTTGACTGTGGGGATATGCTAGGGTTTTATGCATGTTGATAAATTTAATGATGAAATATGATTGGCATTGCTATGATCAATGTGACTTAATGAGCCCATGGAGGCGAAGTTTTTGATAATCTTAGGGACCATGCAAATGAGGGCCAGGGTACCCGGTGGAATTTGGTACACATGGGAATATTATTAGCTCCGGACCCTCAAACTGGGCTTGAAAGGCCATCAAATGGTGTTATTGGGATAGAGCGGGACAACGTTAGGCGAGCATTTGTCACGAGAAGAAGAAAGAAGGAGATGACTTCCACCCAGGGACACTGGCGAGCAGAGCCCTAGAGGATCCGCCCACTTCAAATGGAGCGTTGCCTTGATGGGCCAGTCATCACCAGTGAGGAAGCGGGGACATTATCACGAGGTGTGTGGCGATTAATTGATGAGGCTATTTGGCACATGTGTGACTTGGAGGATCCTAGAAGAGACCCAGCGTCAGCTTGGATGTTGGATATGCCCAAAAGGGCCAACGTCTCCCTCAAAGGGCTTGACGTCCCACTTTTGCTAATATTATGTCTTTTTTTCTAGCGGTTAATGCAAAAAGCGATTAGAATTTACATTGTAGTCCCGGCCTTGTGGGGATGTTTTAGCCTATTTTTTAATTAGAAGGTCATGGGTTGGTATAAATTGAGGACGTTTTTTCCTCATTTTGAACATAACATAACTCACTCTCTTGTGATATCTTAAAACTTTTAGCCCTAGTTTAGCGGTGCTCTTGGTCTTTTAAAATTGAGGTGCAACTCTTCTTGGAGGTTTCTCTTAGCATTTATAATTGTTTCTCTCATGGAAGGTTTACAACTAGGGTTTGATTATGCATTCTTCATGATATGTAAGTGAATTTTTCATGCAAAACTTCTTAAGTGAATGGTTTGTAGGCTTAATTTCTTACATTTTACTATTATATTGCTATTATATTGTTGAATCTTGAAACCATAGGTAGAAAGCACACTAGTAGGTCATTGCTATATGTCCCTATGTTTGAGAAATAGTTTTAGCCATTGATAAAGGAAGAGATATAGCTAGTCATTGCTACACTTTTCTCCCTTTTACTGAGAGGTTAGCATTAGAGTTATAGGTTGAAAAGAGGAGACATTCCTAGGCCCTAGTTGAATCTACACCTAGGGTTTTAACGTCCTAGGGTTTGAGAAGCCTTGTCTTCGCAACACTTTCTCCCTTAAATCGTACTTTGAAGCTAGCCATTTTGTCAAATTATTTAGAAGAGGAAGGAGCATGAGGCCTTGCCAAGCAAACATTGGAATGAGCCTCTTTCCCTTAGGTTTTTGATTCTAAGGACCTGTAATTTGTACCTTAGAACCCTACCTTGCAGTCTCTAAATTTTAAATCCTCCCGAGACCTTGTGTCTTTGCTTTTGACTCCATTTTACCCTAAAGGCACTAGTTAGACTTACAGCGTTGAGCTTTTGCTGTGTAAAATCATCTTTCAAACTTCAAATTTTGGAAACCAACTAACCTAATGCTACTAAGCAGGGTTGGCATCATACTTGTATACCTTCTAACTAAGCGGTGTAGTAATCAAGCATTTTTTGAGCTATTGTTGAGAGAAAATATTGTTGGCTTGGTCATTCTTGTAGACATTGATGAATTGGTGATCTTTCATGGGCTATTTAGCAAAGCGTTGACCTCATTTGTCTATTATATTGCTTGTTCAATGAAATCAGATAATCAAGAATTACCAACCCTTTGAATTGTAACTTGCAAGTATACATATTGTATTGTTATTGTCTTGTTCAGGTGGAGGTGTTCTCAGGACTTCACTTCTTTATTGGTGATTAGCGATATCTAATCTTGTTGGTAACCTGAGAGGAGGGAAAACCCTAACTATTGACCTTATATTCTTTGCCTCTTCAAACCCAGGGTACCTAGGGCGTCTCCCACAGGCTATATCCCTTGAAAGAACCTCCCCATGAGGTGACATTGGGTGGGGAAGGTTCACATTACGCCGGTTGTCCACTATCACGTATCCGGTGACCCTAAAATATAAGTATGCGATACTTGGTACCCATAATGGACAAAAAAGGTTATGAATTGTGATTGTTATGTTTCTATGTTGTCTTTATGTTTATGTAAACATATGAACAAAAAGGAAATATATAATAATATATGTCCGCAAAAAGCTTGCTTGAGGAAGCAACAAAGGGACCATTATACCACTAGACGAGAAGGTGAAAGATGGTCTAGGGGGTTGATAAATAATCCTAAGTTGCGTAAGTTCAATTTTACATTTTTTATTATTATCATGTACTTTACTTAAATCGCAACCACCATATTTGACTTAAGAGGCCAGTCAAAGAATGCATGTGGTGGTTGATGGGGAAATGTAACTTCCATAGTTAAAAGGGCATGGGGTTGAGTACAAGCCACGAGGAGTGTAAGAGACTCCAATATCATAAGAATTTTAATCTTCTCTATCCCAATGTACCCTCCCTCTCGTGAAAATTTGAATTCATTGAAGAATCTCCTCGTTCGTAAGTTCCTAATTTTACATTTTTTTATTATTATCATGTACTTTACTTAAATCTCAACCACCATATTTGACTTAAGAGGCCAGTCAAAGAATGCATGTGGTGGTTGATGGGGAAATGTAACTTCCATAGTTAAAAGGGCATGTGGTTGAGTACAAGCCACGAGGAATGTAGGAGACTCCAATATCATAAGAATTTTAATCTTCTCTATCCCAATGTACCCTCCCTCTCGTGAAAATTTGAATTCATTGAAGAATCTCCTCATTCTTACCATTGGTTGCCATTCTTCTCATCATTGGAACCATATCTTCTTGTGCCAAATACAACGTTAAAGCTATGAGATCTGCAAACATGTAAGTGACTTAATTGATTTAAGGAAGAGGAGATGGTGGACTTTAGAAGAGAGATTGGTGGTTGCACAAGAGCATAGAGGTTGAACTTCATACTATAAACCATCCCTTTCCCTATAGATTGTTGCTTCTTGAGTTCTCAAGAGCCAAGATATAACTATCCTTGGTTTTTTCTAAAGGAAAACTACAAATTGGACTCCTTTTGCACACGTTGAAGAGCACTGAAGGAAAGAAGATTCTCAAGGGATTGTTGAGTGGAGAAGGGAAATATCTTCTTTGTGTTGTGTGGGCTAGTGAAAGGGAGTGTCATGGTTGGGTTGGTTGGTTGGTTGCCCGGAGAGTTATGTGGTGAATATTTGGTTGAATTCTAGAGCGACTGGGTTGAGTATGTGCCATGAATGAGTCCTTACTTGTCTCCTTTTCCCTGTTGATATCAATGCCTAGCTTTGGGGTCAAATGCATAGCTAATTGTTATGGATGGTTACAAAATCACTCCTTAGCAATCAATTTGGTGGACTGGTATTTATTTGAATATAAATATTCATATTTATCTCTCTTGGAATGTTTTGTGCTTGCTCTCTATTTGCAATGGGATGTATGGTGCCTTGAATATAATGAGAAATTTATGAATTTGAAATATGCA
>SNQJ01S0119212.1:12321-39707 GCA_010110895.2 Picea sitchensis
GCATAGTGTATTGTGGTGTATTGGTGTAACTCTTATACTATTGTTCATTTCTCATTGGATATAATTGAATGGTTTAAGTATAAGTTGAAAAAGGTTTTAAATTGTACTTGATACTGATTCACCCCCCTCTCAGTATCAACAAATATATCTCATATAAACAATTAGAATTAAACGAAACATTACACTTATTCCTTAAAAGAGTGTAATCTTGTATATATGTGATTTCCACGGTAAATGTAAACAAATAAATGCACGAGTTGCCAAGTTATATATATTATATATATAGATGGGATTTATACATTTTTTATTCAATGCGGGTATCTATGGCTTGGTTTAATAGGAACAAAATAATATTGTTAAATATCTATTTATCCAAGTATATTCCTATCAAATATTCCATGTCATATCTAAATAAATAAGTGCATGCTTTGCCATGTTATACGTGTGGGATACTATTTATTTTCTACTACATTGTTTATTACTTAATGGATTTAAAATACATAATTGATGTATAAGATTTTTATCAGGAGATTTGTTGTTTTTTAAATTGTTTTTTTTATCATTAATGTTTTTAATTTTACGTGGAAAATGTTGGAAAATTAGTTGTTATTTACGGAAACCTCAGAAGAAGTCTTAAAGCAAAGCCAGAAAACCCCTAAAAGTGATGATGATATGTCCACTTGAAGAACCTTGAAGAAACCTTGACATAAGTGTATATAACTCCAAAGTGGTCCTCTTATGGCATAACTTTTAAGCATGGCCCTCATGTGATGAGATAACATGTGATTGTTTCCACATGCCCACTTTGAGTTGCACACAAATGGAGCCTTGAAGAATTCCTAAAACCAAGTGAAGAAGCCCCTAAAGTAAAGTAAAGAAGCCCCTAAGGTCGACCATCCTTAAGAAAGAGGTGCAACCCAAAAGTTGCGACCCTTGGTCACACCTCCTCACGTGGAGAAGACTCATATAAATAAGAGGAGCCTCGTTTGGAATTTGGAATACACCAATTCGACCTAGCCAATGAAGATGAATGAATTTCATCCTAGAGGAGAGAATTTCCAAGGGAAGATGAAGTGAAGAAAGGCGAAATTTCATTGGAAGATGAAGTCTTGTGATGATTTGTTCTAGGGTTTTCTTTGAAGTTCATATTGGCATTTTTGATATAACTTTTTTTCTAGAATGATTCAAATAGAAAAACTTGGAGGTTTTTCAGAAGAGATAGTGAAGAATAATGGATACAAATTTCAGGTCTTGACTCATTACACATTTGGAGTTATTCTCAGTGGAAGTTGAGGTTTTTAAAACTAGGGTTTTCTTTTTCAAAACGAGTCATCTTGACATTTTCACTATAAATGCTTTTGGGGACGATTCAAGGAGAGAAACTTGGAGGAATTTCAGATAAGATATAAAAAAATATTAGGTATAAGTTTCAAATTCTGATTCATTATAAGTACGAATTTATACTTGTTGGAAGTTAGGGTTTGTGACTAATCTAGAAACTAGTCCCAAATAGTTGTTTGAGATAGAATGGTTATATCTGAAGCTTGGTAGGTCCAAATTGAATTACATTTGTTTCATTAGAAGGAGAATAGAAACTAATATATGAGGTTCAATTTTTCAGAATAAAAAACCGAAAATTGAGCTCATGGCAAATCTTACAAGTTTGCAGATTTGAGGTACAATTTTGCGTAGTTTTGTATGCATATTTAAGAAGTGATTTTGAGATTGTATTTGAAGGTTGATTTGATCTTGTATCATCATTTAAAATATTCCAAGGGGATTAGTGTCTCCTTCCACTAGGTGCTGGAAAACTCAGGGAGTGGGTGCTTCCTTCAAGTTGGTGGTTGTAAAAAACTTGAAACTACTTAAAAAAATGTTTTTCGTGGTTTTCTTTGAGTTGGATTTCCACATAAAAATCTATGCACAATGTGTATGCGTTTATGTGATGATGAATGACATGATTAATGCTTAATGTTTATGTAGTGCTTGAAGGTTAAAATTGTTGAAATAACTCTACACTGATTCATCCCCCACTCTTAGTATTCTTGAATATTCTAACAATTGGTATCAAAGCGAGTTCCTTCAAGAATAGTCTAACTAATGGAAGACATATAATGGATAAGTAAGGATAATTTACCAAAAACGGAACACCAATGTTTGATGGACAAAATTATGGTTTTTGGAGCATAAGAATGAGAGCATTTTTGCAGGCACAAGGATTTGATGTTTGGCAAGTTGTAGTAAATGGATACACTACACCATCTTCTCCCCCGACATACAATGCTGGTGAAAAGATCAATGAATACAATTCAAAGGCTATAAATTTCATTCTAAGTGGTCTAATAGGTTCAAAATTTGTTAAGGTTATGCATTGTGATTCTGTAAAGGAAATTTGGGACAAGCTCAAGAATGTTTATGACGGAGATGCTAAAGTCAAAGGGGCCAAAATTCAGACTTATAGAGGACAATTTGAACATATGAGAATGAAGGAAGATGAAGATATCATAGCTTATTTTCTTCAAGTTGATGAAATTGTGAATACTATAAGAGGATTGGGAGAAACGATTGAAAATTAAGTTATTGTGCAAAAGATACTGAGATCTCTCCCAATGAGATTTGACCCTGAAATCTTAGCTCTAGAATAAATACAAGATCTGGATATGTTGAACATGGATGAATTACATGGAATGTGTTCAACATATGAAATGAGAACAGAACATGAAAATCCATCCAGAAGGGAAGCAACTTTTAGAGCCTCCAAAAAGACAAGAAAGAATAAGCCAAGGTCAAAACCTTGCTCTAGAAATAGTGACAATTCAAACAATGAAGAAGAAGCCAACTTTGTGAGAAAACTGAAAAGAGGAACTGATAAGTACAAAGGTAAGCTTCCTTTCAAATTATTTAATTGTGATAAAGATGACCATTTTTCTTCCAAATGTCCTTATGCAAGGGGTTTAGATAGTGATGAAGAATAAATTCCTAAGAAAGAAAAGAAATATCATAAATGAGACAAGGAAATAAATGAAGGAAGATTTTTGAAAAAGAAAAACCTCTTTTTAAAAGACAATAGTTCCTCATTCGATGAAGAGGATGACAAAAACAATGACTCAAGAAGAGCACTCTTCATGGTGTTAGAGACTCAAGAGGAAACTACTGAAAAATAATGAAGGATACTATGAAGAAGAATGAGAAGTGAATCTTGAGGCAAAATTGATTAGTGCCTTAAGTGATCTAAGAATAACAAAGAAGAAAAACAAGTCTCTCAAAGAAGAGTTAAGTAAACTGAAGGGAGGCTTTCAAAACCCTAGAAAAAATTCTGAAGAAGCCAAGCATATTATCATAGATCTAAGGATTCAGTTGGAAGAAGCCAAAGTGATTGAAGAAACACTCAAGAGACAACTGGAAGAAAATAAGAAAATAACATAGAATCTGGAAGTTGGAATAGTCTCACTAAGAAAGGAACTATAGAAGAAGGACATCCAACTAAATTTTGGAAATAACACCAAAATACTGGATGAAATCATTTGCCATAAAAAACTATTCTATTAAAAGTCTGGACTTGGATACAAACAAAATAAAACTGATGAGGGTTCAATCTCTATTATGATAGGAAATGAAGCAGAACAAAGAAGTTATGCAAATACTATCAAGGGTTCCATCAAGAGAGAAAAATGCAAGCCTCTAAAGGAGGACATATAGAAATAAGAAATAAAGAAGAATCAAGAAAAATATCATGCATTCAGAGGAACATGAAATCAACAACCAACAATGAAGAAGACCCAAGAAGAAGATAATGATTTCAGAAGAACAACACCAACTAGAATACCACCCACACCTAGGTACACAAATATTTTTCTTGGCATGTGTTATTATTACAATAATTTTGGGCATAAAGCCATAAATTGTAGACCCTATGCAAAGGGTAGAAACACCTAGAACATAAGTAGCTATGAAAACCCCAAGAATCATTATGAATAAAATTATCCCAGAAAGCCTCGTGAGGTGTTTGAAATAAATTATAATAGTTTTGGTGTTTTCGGTTATGAAATTTAATGCTAAAAATGTAACAATTTTGGACACAACCAAAAAATGCATAAGTGATTTTATAGTTTCTTCAAGGGAAACTAGGCATTTTCCTTTCAATCATACAAGGGAACAACATAGAACTTGGAAAAGGAAGCAAGAAGATTTGAAGGTTGAGGAATGTGGGTTTTCCTTACAAGACCAAAATAGAAGAATCCATTGGTATATTGACAGTGGATGCTCAAAGAATATGACTAGAGAAAAAAAAATTGTAACATGAAAGAAAAAAAAGAGAGGGGTTTGTCACGTTTGACAATGATTACTCAACCACAATTGTAGGAAAATGCATAGTCAGTCTTGGAAACAAAGATGTTGTTACAGAAAATGTCCTACTTGTTGAAAATATGATGCATAATTTTCTAAGTGTGAACCAAATGTGTGATCAGGGACACACACTTATTTTCTATTCAAAATAATGTGAAATAAGGAAAGAAGGATTAAACAGACTAGTGGAAACAATGACAATGACTCCAAACAACATATACAAATTGAATGAGATCAAAGAAGAAAGATGTTGTTTGGGAAAAGAAGATGAAAGTTGGATTTGGCATAGGAGAATGAGCCATATACACTTTGATAATCTTGTCAAGATCAACAAGAAGCAAACTATAAGAGAAATGCCAAAAATTGCAAAGCAACGAATACTATGTGCAAGCATTATCAACATGGAAAACAAACAAAAGTTGAACTCAAGAAAAATGAATACTCTACGAAAAAACCATTGGAGATTGTACAAAATGATTTATGTGGGCCCATGAAAACAAAAGGACTGGATGGTGAACAATACTCCATGCTACTCTTTGATGACTACACCAGAATGACCTGGGTTTGCTTCCTCAAGAAAAAGTCAAAATATTTTGAATGTTTCAAGGTATTCAAGGAACTGGTTGAAAATGAAAATGATTTGAAAATCAAATGCTTAAGATATGATAATGGAGGTGAGTTTACTTCAAATGAATTCAGGTATTTCTGTGAAGAACATGGAACAAAAAGACAATTCTCAATAGCTAGAACACCTTAGCAAAATGGAGTTGTTGAAAGGAAAAACAAAATGGTACAAGAAATGGCCAGAACCATGTTGAATGACTCCAAGCTAAGTGATATCTTTTGGGGACAAGCACTACATACAACCATTCATATATTGAACAAAGGATTGATCATAAGTAATAGTGATAAGACTCCATATGAGTTATGGAAAGGAAGACCGACCAATGTCAATCACTTTAGAATGTTTGGAAACAAGTGTTACATAAAAGTGGAAGACAAGAAGATTGGAAAATTTGATTCCCGAGTGGACGAAGGAATATTTGTTGGGTACTCATGCAAAAGCAAAGCATATAAGTGCTACAATCCAAGACTCAACAAGATAGTGGAAAACATCAATGTAAAAGTTGATGAAACAAACTTGCTGAAGAACCGGAAGGAAAGCATAAATTCAAACATATTTGAAGAATAGGAAAATGAATAACTAAAGCAAGAAGAAGAGGAGGAAGAAGAAGAAGAACAACAAGACAAGCAGCTAGAAGTAGAACAAGAAGAAAACAACTAGTAATATTTTCAAACACCTTTTATAACACCTAACCATCAGGTTTAGAATAATCATCCACCAAAACAAATCATTGGAGATAGAAGTGTCGAAGTAGAAACCCGAAGAAGAAGGCAAGAAAAAACATATGAACAAGGACATTTTTCATTATTGTCCACAGTTGAACCAAGTAACTTTGAGGAAACCATAAAGGATGAACATTGGATCAATGCTATGGACGAAGAACTAAATCAACTAGAGAAGAATGAGACATGGGAACTTGTTCCAAGAACAAAGGAAAAAAATGTAATTGGGACAAAATGGGTCTTTAGAAACAAGTTAAACGAAGATGGAGAGGTAACTAGAAACAAAGAAAGACTAGTGTGCAAAGGATATGCTCAAGTTGAAGGAATATATTTTGAAGAAACCTTTGATCCTGTGGCCATAATGGAAGTAATCAAAATGTTCTTGGCTTATGCATTCTCCAAAAGGATCAAAGTGTATCAAATGGACATAAAATCAGTTTTTCTAAATGGATAATTAGAAGAAGAATTCTACATAGAACAACCATAAGGGTTTCTAATATAAGAAAATGAAGACTATGTTTGCAGATTGAAGAAAGCTCTTTATGGACTTAAGAAAGCTCTGAGAGATTGGTACTTAAGATTGGAAAGATACTTACAAGAACAAGGATTCAAAAGGGGAAATGCAGATAGTAACCTCTACATAAAAGTGGATCAAGGAAATGTGATTATTATTGAAGTGTATGTTGATGACATCATCTTTGGAAATGATGATGATACACCGAGTCAAAAGTTTGATAAGGATATGCATAATGAATTTTAAATGTCCCTACTTGGGAAGTTGAATTTCTTCTTGGGACTCTAGATATCTCAGTTAGATGAAGGAATTTCCATTTCCCAAACCAACTACATCAAGGAAATGTTAAATAAGTTCAAAATGGAAGATTATAAACCTGTGAGTACTCCTATGGTTATCGGTTTCAAGTTGAGAAAATATGATGACTCTAAAGAAGCAGATCAAGGAATCTATGGAACAATGATTGGTATTCTACTCTATGTAACAACTTCAAGACTATATGTAATGCAAGCAATTGGACATGTCACAATATTTCAAGTGACACCAAAGCAAACCCATGTTCTAGCAGTGAAAATGATCTTCATATATCTTAAAGGAAAAATATATTTTGGGCCATGGTATCTGAAAGGAAATGAGTTAACTATGGTCACCTACATAGATGCAGATTGGGAAGGAAGTATTGATGACGAAAGAAGAACAAGTGGAGCATATTTCTACTTAGGTGACTGCTTAGTGTTCTGGTTGAGTAAGAAGCAATCTTCAGTATCCTTATCCACAATAGAAGCATAATATATCAAATAAGCAACATATTATACTCAGATTCTATGGATGAAGAAAACCATGCAACAGATATAAGTGAGATATGATGAACCTATTAGGATAATCTGTGACAACACCGGTGTTATAATCATATCCAAGAACACAATGATGTATTCCAATACCAAACATATTCCTATTAAGTTCCACTTTCTGCGGGAACAAGTCATAAAAAATAATATCAAGTTGGAGTACACTGGGAGAAAAGAATAGATTGAAGACATCTTCAAAAAACCTTTTCCTAGGGAGACCTTTGAGTATTTTCGACAAAAAATAGGAGTAATTTCTTCTCCAAATTGATTTTCATAATCTTTTGCAAGAGAAAAAGGGGGAATACTGTCAGGGGGATCTACCCTTTTCCATTGATGTCAAAGGGGGGAGAGAAAAACAGTAAAACTAGAAGCATGAAGACATGGGGAGTCAACATGAAGACAAGAGGAAAGTACAGTCATTGGGATCAAATCACAAAAACAAGGGGAACACAATTGTTTTACTAAATTTCCATCAATGCCAAAGGGGGAGATTGTTGGAAAATTAGTTGTCATTGATGTCAACCTTAGAAGAATCCCTAAAGAAAATCCAAGAAGCCCCTAAAAGTGTTGATGATGTATCTAGTTGAAGAAGTCCTGAAGATCCTTGAAGGAGCCTTGACATAAGTGTATATAACTCCAAATTCGTCCCCCTATGGTGTAGCTTTTAAGCATGGTCCTCATGGGATGAGATAACATGTGGTTGTTTACACATGCCCACTTTGAGTTGTACATGTTAGCACAATGATTTTCATAGCTAAGGTTAGAGGTTTGCCAACAATTCGCAAAGTCATGCATGTTAGCACCCATATTGTTTTTATGCCTGGCATCATATAACATCTCCAAGGTTCAGTTTCAAAAGGAAGCTTATCATTTATTATTTCCATTTCCATTTGAAACTATGTGCTGCAAAATTTTCTATGCGCTGCGCATAACACTTCCGCGCAAAGGATTTTGTCGCGTAGTGGATTTCGTCGCACAGTGGATTGTCGCGCATGGGATGTTGTCATGCATAGGATTTTGTTGCGTAGAGGATGTCATTGCACAATGGATTTCGTCACGTAGTGGGATTTCACGTATAGGATGTTGTCGCGCAGAGGATGTCATCACACAATGGATTTCGTCGCGCAGTGGATGTTGTTGCGTAGAGGATGTCATCACACAATGGATTTCATCGCGCAGTGGATGTTGTCACGCAGAGGATGTCATCGCATAGTATATTTTGTCGTGCAAAGGATTCTATCACGTAGAATATGCTTTTGCACAGAGGATTCTTTCGCGCAAAGGATTTTCCTGCGCACATGCTATAGGTCGCACTGCACAAATGACTGGTTTAGTGGTCAAGTTAAAGATCACTTTTTGACCAATTGGAGAGGAATTTTGAAAATCCTTGAGATGTTTTTGTTGCGGACAAACCAAATAATAAAAACCTCTCTCGGATTTGATTTTTTTCATATTTTGGGATATTTGAAGTAATCTTGGAGCCCTATATTTTAGTTTTCATGATTTCCTGTCTGATACATGTTTTTGCGACACATATTCCAACCAACTAGAGATGAATTTTAAGAAAATGAGAGGGGTTTTTATTTATAACAAGCTTAAATACAAAAACATCTAGCAGTTTAGAAAAATAGTTTTTCATTAGTGAGATATGATGTCATATTTAACGCCTATTTTCTTAGTTTGCTGCACAATCTGTTGCGTTTTTGCTGTAGGTTATTGTTGCGTAGCAGACTTACTGTGCAGGGGTGAAAGAGTGCCCAACAATTCACATGATGACTTATCACAACCATATGGTCAAATTTTGATCATGATCAATGATTTTAAAGAATATTTCGGTTACGATTATGATTTGGCAAAGTCGGGTTTTCTATTTTTAGTAAATCTGTTGAAGTTATTGTTCTCTTTCAAAGAAATCAGATCCATGATTCTAGGAGAGAGTAGTTCGACCCTACCAGCCAAGGGTGACATTAGTTTTCTATATATGGGGATCATTTTCATGTAAAAGGGGTTGGTTGGAAAAACAGTGTAGACAATGACCATTGATTATATCTTTTTGATCCGATTGAAACTTAATGCAAAAGTCTTGAAGCTTTGATGAAAAGATTCTAACAGTGGCAGTTTGATGTATTGTATTATTTCTTTGCATAAGTGCTTTCTTGTGCTTTTTATATTCACATATGTAATTTCTGTCTAAATCAGAACATGATTTCGAATCTAGAATTCATCGCATAGTGCTATAGATTTGCACCATTTAGACAAACTGTGTTTCTTCTAAGTTAACTCTAAATTCATCCCCACTAGTGCTTCGAGTTGTTTCATGTATTTTTCTCTCGCCACACACAATGATTTTTAACTGAAGTTTACTTCTCATTTATCCTTTATCCTCTCGAGTTCAGTCACCGAGTCATTTGTTTCTATTGTTTTCTTAAATTGACTCCATTGCCCAATGGTACTTTCTCTCTTGCTTGTCCTACCATCCATTTTAAAACAAAAATAAAATTGTCCTATTGCAGAATCTGACCTCTGTGCATTTATTGATGAAATATTTGAGTTATTACTAGTCATTAGACATATGAGGGAGCCCTCTCTGGTTCCATAGGTCGGAATACAATATAAAGTTGGTTGAAACAATTACCTCAGGGCTTTCTTTGATACAACCCAAAGAAATTACCGAGTGCTAACATTTTGGTGCCGTTGCCAGGGATGCAATTGAAAATTTTCCTTGGGAAAGAACGACATGGTTGAGTTTTGAGGTCTGAGAGCATCAGACACTTAGGCACATATTGGCTATATTTCTGCTCTGGCGACTCCACACATCAGAAAATCAGTTGAAGGTGATTCCAATGACAGAAGAATCCAGAGCTAAAGTTTTCATGGTGACTCCAATCAAGATTCAAATGAAATTCAAAGACTCCACTGGAGAATGAGACATGTTGACAGAGATATGGAAGGGAAGTATGGAAAAATCAGGTACTTGAGCTTAAGTTTAGTCCAAGAAGTGTTTTTCTGTTTTATCAATATCTTCTTGTGTTTTCCTGAGTTTTTCAAAAGAATATTTCTTCACTTACTGCATTCAAATGAAGCCCAAAGATCTACCCTTGTATATCCTCCATTGAAAACTGTAGGTATACCTCCTTCTTGTATAACCGATATTCACCAAGCTCCTTCCTCTGAGCCATATGATGTTCATGATCATTCTTGTGAGCTTAATAAAACCAAAGATGAGATTGTACCTTCTTTTATTAATCCCACACCCTCCAAGATTCAAGAAAGATATAGTCCTCTTAAATTTCCTTCCATCCTTCATGATTTTCCTTTGAAACATTATAAGTACCTTCCTCGGTTCGATGAAGATCTTGATGGAAAGTCAGCTAAAAAACATATTCAGGTCTTTGATCATTTTATAGAACTTTTTGAGATCGAACACGATGATGTGTCTATGAGGGCCTTTTCTTAGTCCTTACAAGGAGATGCCAAAGCATGGTTCAAACATTTGCAGCCTCAGTCGATTAGCTCGTGGGATGAATTGAGGGAAGATTTCCGTAGATTTTGGGGTGATAGAAAGTCATGGAATCTACTCCTTTCAGAGTTTTATGCCATGATAAGAATGAAATATGAAACCATCTCAAATTTCAATAGTAGGCTTGCTGGTCTTTATTATAAACTACCTAATGAAAATCAACCCACTGAAGCTATTGCCATGCTCCATTATGCAACAACCTTTCATCCATATTTGTCTTTCCTTCTGATGGAAAGAAGGTCTATTTCCTTACAAAAAATTCTTAATGATGATTAGGAGATTCAACACAATATTAAAGAATGTAAACATATTCAAAATGAGGAGTTGGATGCTAAAGAAAATGACAGTGAATATGAACAAAAAATAGTTGATTTGAATCTTGAGAAGAGGGTTAATAATATCATATGTCCTCTTGAAGCTTTAAATGTTGATGATTTTGCAAAGGATTATATTCCACTTATTGAAAAAGAAGGTGCTAATTTAGCTTCTAATTCATCTCATCATAAGCACGGGGTTGATTGTTTTATGTATTCATTTGTAGACAGTCAAGAAAATGAATTTGCAAATCAACTTGTTGAAGAGAAGGTTGATGTACCAAGCTTTTTCTTGTGATATGACATTGCAGATCCTGTTGATTTGCCTATATATGATGAATATGATGATAATTATGGTGTTGAATTCCTAGAACAACCAGCTGCATGTTCTCTATCAGAAAATGTTCCTTTTCAGCAGTGTAATGAGAGCAATAAGCCTACATATCACATTTACAAAGAAGGAAGTATTGAATCAACTGAAGGAAATTCTTTACCTTTATGTTTTTCTTCATTTAAATTGTTGAAAGAAAATTCTAAGATCATCACTGAAGGAAAGAATGTGTGTTGATGACAAATCACATCGATTCAGTGGAAAAAATTGACAAGAAATTGCAACAATATTCTCATTGACAAGAAGGTCTTGTCAGTTCAAAATTGCAGCCATTGGTCGAAGATGAATCTGAAAAGGAGTGTGTTCAACAATTCAAAGAAATTGAAAAATGTGCATATGAAAGTAGTGAAGAAAATGAATAAAGTTTTGAATTAGGTGAAAGAACTTTGCCATTGTGTTTTGCATCTTTCAAATTGTCGAAGAAAAATGTTTATAATGTTTCAAATAAAAAATCCTCTAGACATGATGTTGAATATTAAGAATGCAGTGGACTTGCAAATGAAAACTGTCTTCCATGATGGTTTTGTTCCTTTGAATTGTTGAAATTAAATCATGAGATACCAGAGGAAGCAGTGAAGTCTGACTGCATTCACAGTGACATTGTTTTACATGAGAAAATTGTTACCAGTGAAGAGGACCAACAACCTTCTCATACTTTTAATGACCCTGTTTTTGATTACATGGAAGGTTATTTCAGTTTAGATTTGCAGCCTATGATCAACTACCAGCTTGGAAATAAATATGATGGTCAATCAAAATCAGTGTTAGATATGGATTGCTTGCCACTAGGGGTTTCATTTCAGCCAACACTGTCTTCTTATTCAGAAGATTGTTATTTCCAACAATCAACATATTTTCGAGCCTTTTTGGGGTAATCAAGATGTTGAATTACATGAAAGCAAGGATGCAGTGGAAGGGGTGAAACATGTTTGTTTTTTTATGTATGTTCTGGAGGATCCATTTGTAGTTTTTTTGGAGGCGACAAACAATCCCAATGTTTTTAATTTTTTGAGATTTGAATTTATCGATAAATTTTTGAATGACTTATCAGTAAACAGGCTTTGGAGCAAGCATGTGCAAAGAAAGAAAAAAGTGGATAAAGTGCTTGCATGGTTGCATTGGAATTTTTATTTCACTTGATTGACATCTTTTACAGTAGTTAGGGTAGGTAGGAGTGCGAATAAGCTCGGTACTACGAGCATTTATTTTAGCAATCTACAGTTTTCATTTTCATCTTAGTTTCAGATTTTAGTTTGGAGCATATATAGCTTTGGGTTTTCAGGGGATGTATGTTACAAGTTACTGTTGGAAAGTTGAGTTTGGGAGTAGCCCAATGGATAGGCTCCTGGTCTACTATTCTTTGCTACCTCACAAGAAGGATAGCATCCCCGTCGGAGCCAGTTGTTAGCACCATGATTTTCATAGCTAAGGTTAGAGGTTTGTCAACAATTTGCAAAGTCATGCCTGTTAGCACCCATATTGTTTTTATGCTTGACATCATCTAACATCTCCAAGGGTCAGTTTCAAAAGGAAGCTTATCATTTATTATTTCCATTTCCATTTGAAACTGCACACTGCAAAATTTGCTACGCGTTGCGCAGAGCACTTCACCGCACAAAGGATTTTGTCATGCAGTGGATTTCGTCACACAGTGGATTTCATTGTGCAGTGGGATGTCACGTATGGGATGCTGTTGCGCATAGGATGTTGTCACACAAAGGATGTCATCGCACAGTGTATTTCATCGCGCAAATGATGTCATCATGCAGTGGATTTCGTCATGCAGTGGATGCTGTCGCACATAGGATGTTGTCGCACAGAGGATGTCATCGCGCAGTGTATTTTTTCGCGCAAAGGATTTTGTCATGCAGAGGATGCTTTCACATAGAGGATTTTCTTGCGCACATGCTATAGGTTGCACTGCACAAATGACTAGTTTAGTGGTCAACTTCAAGATCACTTTTTGACCAATTGGAGAGAAAGTTTTAAAATCCTTGAGAGGTTTTTGTTGAGGACAAACCAAATAATAAAAAACTCTCTCATATTTGAAAAAAGTTTCATATTTTGGGAGATTCGAAGGAATATTTGAGCCCTATATTCCAGTTTTCATGATTTTCTGTCCGAGAAATGTTTTTGCGACACTTATTCCAGCCAGCTTGAGATGAATTTCAAGAAACCGAGAGATTTTTTTCTTTATAACGAGCTTAAATACAAAAAACTCTCACAGTTTCGAAAAGTAGTTTTCTATTAGTGAGATATGATGTCATATTTAATGCCTATTTTCTCAGTTTGCTGTGAAATCCGATGTGTTTTTGCTGTAGGTTACTGTTGCGTAGAAGACTTGCTGTGCAGGGGTGATAGAGTGCCCAACAATGCACATGAGGACTTACCACAACCATATGGTCTAATTTTGATCATGATCAATGATTTTAAAGAATATTTTGGTTACGATTATGATTTGGCAAAGTTGAGTTTTCTATTTTTAGTAAATCCGTTGAATTTATTGTTCTCTTTCAAAGAAATCAGATCCATGATTCTAGGAGAGAGTAGTTCTACCCTAGCAGCCAAGGGTGACATTATTTTTCTATATATGGGGATCATTTTCATGTAAAAGGGGTTGGTTGGCAAAACAAAGTAGACAGTGACTGTTGATTGTAGCTTTTTGATCCGATTGAAACTTAATGCAAAAGTCCCGAAGCTTTGATGAAAAGATTCTAATGGTGACAATATGATGTATTGTATTATTTATTTGCGTATGTGCTTTCTTGTGCTCTTTATATTCACATCTATAATTTTTGTCTAAATCAGAACATGATTTCAAATTTAGAATTCACCGCCCAGTGCTCTAGATTTGCGCCATTTAGACAAACTGTGTTTCTTCTAAGTTAACTCTGAATTCATCCCCAACGGTGCTCCGAGTTTCTTGATGTATTTTTCTCTCGCCACACACAATGATTTTTAATTGAAGACTTCTTCTCATTTAGCCTTTATCCTCTCGAGTTCAGTCACTGAGTCATTTGTTTCTATTGTTTTCTTAAATCGACTCCATTTCCCAATGGTACTTTCTCTCTTGCTTGTCCTACCATGCCTTTTAAAACAAAAATAAACTTTTCCTATTGCATAATCTAAACTCTGTTCATTTATTGATGAAATATTTGAGTTATTACTAGTCATTAGACATATGAGAGAGCCCTCTCTAGTTGTATAGGTCAGAATACAATCTAAATTTGGTTGAAACAGTTACCTCAGGGATTTCTTTGATACATCCCAAAGAAATTACTGATTTCTAACAATACACAAATGGAGCCTTGAAGGATCCTTGAATAATCCCTAAAACCAAGTGAATAAGCCCCTAAAACCAAGAGAAGAAGCCCCTAAATCCAAGAGAAGAAGCCCCTAAATCCAAGAGAAGAAGCCCTTAAAGTAAAGTAAATAATCGCCTAAGGTCGACCATCCTAAAGGAAGAGGTACAACCCAAAATTTTCAAACCATGGTCGGACTCCCTCATGTGGAGAAGACTCATATAAATAATAGGAGCCTCATTTGGCATTTGGAATACACCAATTCGACCTAGCCAAATAAAAGGAGCAAATTTCATCTGGGTGGAGAGAATTTCCAAGGGAAGATGTGTTGGAATACTGAGAGGGGGGGTGAATCAATATTGAGAAATTTTTACCACTTTCAATTAGAGCATGTGAACATTAAATTTCTCAACAATATATCATTTAAATTCAATATATCATAATCAATATCGATCAACAATGCATAACAAATAACCACATATACATAGTACACTAGAATTTACGTGGAAACCCAAATGGGAGAAAACTAGGGAATGCTTTTTTATATATATATCAAATATTACATTCATAGAAAGCACCAACTTCCAAATACTCCAGGACCAACTGAAAGGAGGCTCTGACCCCCTATTTACAGGCTTCAACCTGAAGGAATATGCAACTCCTTGAATTCTCCAAGTACAACTGGAAGGAGGCTCCAACACCCTAGTTTACAGGATCCAACCTGAAGGAAGCTCCAAGTCCATGTGTTCTCTAGCTCCAACCAGAAGGAGGATATGATCCCCTAATTTACAGACTCCAACCTAAAGGAAGCTCCAACTCCTTTTTTTCTCTGTAACCAACCGAAAGGAGCATACAACCCCCTTTCCTTGCCCCATCCTGCTGCCATGAAATATAAGTGTAGACTCAAATTGTCACTACCATTGATATTGTTACTTCCACTATCACTGATACATCAACCTGTCACTGTCACTGTCACTACTACTGCCATTGTCACTATCACTGTCACTGTCACTCCCACTATCATTGATACATCAACCTATCATTGTCACTCCCATTTTCACTGTCACTACCAATGTCATTGTCGTTGTCACTAATATACCATCATCAACCAACTATAACCAGATCTACTCACATGGATAAAAAAACCATCACCAAGATGTACATCAATCCATATGCCATAACAAGCATGTGCTATATCCATATACCATGTATCATATCCATCAACCATGCACCAAAACCTGTGCCATATCATGCATCAACCATTTACCAAAACTTGTACCATATCTATGCATCAACCATGTACCAAAACCTATACCATATCAACCATGTACCAAAATATGCCATAAACCATGTACCGTGATTTGTGCCTCATCCATATACCATGTCACTCATGATATGTCTCAATAATTCCATACACCATGTACCATAATATATGCCAAGAGTAAGTACCATAACATCAATGATTTGCCTCAACCAAGTACCGAAACATCAATGATATGCAACCAACCATATACCTCAATCAACCAAGATGCATCAACATCACCAAGAAGTGTACCTCATACATGTGCCAAATATGTGCCTCAAACCATGCACCAAAAATGTGCCTCAAGCATGTGCCAATGCCTCAACAATATACCAAAGACATGCCTCAAGCATGCATCATAACATCACCAATGTATAACCCTAAAAAACATACCTGAAACTCTTTATCAGACCCTATGCATCATCATACATTGCTCACACTTTCAACAACCTAGAACAAGCATCCTTCTTCAAATCTGGCTTAGCCTCACGGGACTAACCCATGCATCACATAGGGCCTTGCGTGAAAAGCGTCGTACAACCCGCGGGGGTACCTCGTGGGACACCTATAGCCTGACCCGCAAGGGTCAGCTAAATTAGGGTTTTCTCAAAAAAACCCTCACACATTTGCAATTTTGAAACTTTCTGCTCCACACTCCTTTGTTGCCTTATATTCGCCATCTTATATTCACCAATAAGTCACTTTCTCAGTTAGAATATATTCAATAAACTTGTGTATGTGAATGTACTAATGAGATAATTCTTGAGGTGTATTTATACCTTTTCAAGGTGACTTCTTTCCTTAACTTAAGGGCCTACCTGTACTTTCTTGTTATAACCAATTTACCCTTTAATTAATGACTTGTAACTTCTTGTTGCAACTATTTAGAGGCTTCTTAACCATTCTTCAGGGCTTTCAACTTCTTGAGGGCATAACTCCTCAACCGTTAAGAACTACCTGAAATACCACCTACTGACATGATGAGGACTATCCATCTATGATTGTGTTACATGAATTTTCATTGTCCTTCATTCTATTTTTCCTAAAAAAACTTCGGGCTTCAACGACACACCTCTGGGGCTTCCAAACTTCTCCAAAGGTTAACATCAATAACCAACTATCCAACAATATCCCCCTTTGTCATTGATGGAAACACTCATACTACCTCAGTGCGAATCTCTCCTCATATTTCTCTCTCGATGTTTCTCCCCCCCTTTGACATCAATGGAAAAGGGTATCTCCCCTTAGGGATTCTCACCTTGTCTTCATGCTCCCGATCTTTCTCTTTCTCCCCTTTTGATATCATGGGAAAAATGGTAACACCCTCTGTCGATATGCCTCCCCTTGTCTTCATGCTTCTTATCTTTCTCTTACGATCTTTATCTTTCTATGATGATTTCTCTCCCCTTGACTTCTTTGCAAGATGTTGTGTAGATCAATGTGGGGCTTCTTGTACTTGCTTCCTTTCCTCTCTTCTGGTGATTCTTGTCCATTGGTGATTCCTCTTTTAATTTGCTGACATATATAAAAACAATTCAAAGTTACTTGACTTCAAATATTCAAGTATTTTCATCTAAACTGACATCAATGACCACATCATTCAAAAATTTCCATCTAATGATATAACTTCTGCTGACGGTTTCTCTTCCCTTGTCTTGCTATGCCTTTCACTGCTTTCCTTCCTATGACTAGATGGTTTAACCTGTCAATATGATTTCATCCACTATTATGCATCTTCTCTCACTCATGTCTTATGTACATTCCATGTATATCATATAACCATTGTCCATGACTCTTCTACTCAATGACACACCATGTTGACCCATTTGCTGCAACTGATTACAACATATTCCTTCTCTCCAAACTTAATCAAATATGTCCACTTGTCTGATCTATGTTTAACACATCCTCGAGTTTATATGTCACTACCTAGAATCTTCTATACAATCATGAACCCCTAAATGAAATGTGTGCTAATGATATTCTTCGTAACTATCAGTTGATACTTGAAAGCTGCTCCTCAAACAATCAATCTATCAAAAGGCATTCTGCACTTTTGTCAACAAACCACTTTGAAACTTCCTTCTCAAAATCACTTTATACTACTCGAAAAATGTTTCTCTGATATATAGAGATACTGATTAGACTCCCCCTCTTCAACATTCATATTTACTGGGAGTCTCCAAGTCAGATGGCTTAGAAGAATACTTCAAACTGCTTTGATGTTGAGTCATCTTCCTCTTTTCTTATATATTCATCATCTTCCTGAATTTTGATGCCTTCCTCTTCATCAATATTCAGAATTCTGACATATTACTCTTCATCCTGCTCTTGAATTCTGAAATCGTCCTCTTGGCCTATATATTCATCATGATATTATGTTGCTGCAAATCCCATGAGTATAATCTCTGGGACATGTTCTTCATTTACCTACTATTCTTTTTTTTCTTTTCATCTCCAAACCTTCTTGTATCTAACATCAGTGTTTTCCTTCATGAAACGCTCCATCACACTTCTACAATTTTGAGCTATGTGTCCATGGTTGTGGCATTTGTAACATTCAATACCGTGGGGGTCCACATAAGCATCTCTTGCTTGAAAATTTATTCCATATGCTCTGCAATTCACAACTTTATGTCCAAAGTTATTACTTGTAAAACAATGACCCAAAAATAAACTTTGATACTTGGAAGCAAATGATCCTCTTTGTAATGTAGTCCTCTTGAGTTCATGTCTTAGATGATCACGATCTTCTCTTCTATTGTTTCCTTCTTGTTGATTAAAGATTCTGAAGGTATGAGACCTTCTTGGAAATACACTTCTTATGTATTCATTCCTTTGATGATATTGTGTTCCTCTGATTGGCTGATTTTCTTCCATTACCTGAATATTCTTCTTTGAAGGCTTGGGATTTCTGATGACTTCTGCATAACTCTTTTTTTTTTTTTCTTTCGTCATGGAGCTTGAACCTTTCTCGAAATGAATTTGATTGTATCTTAGTCCAGACTTGTCACTGCATGGCCTTTGACTATTGAGAATGTTTTCTAACACTTGAGAACTTTTCAAGTTCTTGCTGATCTTTTTGACTTCAACTCTTAATGACATGACTTATTCTTCAATATTCTCACACTCCTTTTCTTTCTTTATCATATGGATCTACATTACCTCTTCCATTATTTTTCCTTCTTAAAGTTGAGCTTCCAAGGAGATGATTTATTCTTTAAGTCTTATTTCTTGTTGAATGAATTATGCTTCAAACATGTTTAAATATTTAGATCTTTCCTTAAGATGGATTTTCTGAATATTTTCTCTCTATGCTTCTTTTAACTTGATTTTAAAGTGAGCAACTTCTTTAGAATTTTTGTTTTATTTTTGAGAACCTTCCTTTAGCTTCGTCATTTCTTCTTTAAGTGACTTGTTTTTCTTCTTTTCTTAATTCAATTTGGTTAAAGCACTGATTAGTTCTACCTCAAGATCCACTTCACCTTCTTCTTCGTCACTTTCAGGAGATGTTTTCTGAGTTTCCACAACCACAAAGAGTCCCCTTTCTAAGTCACTATCACTATAATCATCTTCATCATATGAGGAATGATCTTCTCTTGAGTAGAGGTTTTTCTTGAAGACTTTACTTTTATCTCCTTTCTTGTTTCCCTTTTGATATTTCTTTTCTTTCTCAATACCTTCCTTTTCCTCACTATCTTAATTCTTAGCATACTGACATTTAGTAGAAAAATGAAAAATTCCACCACAATTAAAGAATTTTAATGGAAGCATACCTTTGTACTTGACCGTTCCTCTCTTCAACTCACTTACAAAGTTGGATATTTCTTCATCTTCGTTTGAATCATCACTACAATTGCATTTTGGCTTTGAATTTTTCTTGTTCTTCTTTGTCTTCTTGGATGATTTGAAAGTTGCTTCCTTCCTGGGTGGATTATCCTGCTCTGTTATCATTTCATAGGTTGTAAGGATTTCATGTAACTCATCCGTGCTCAAGGTAGCAAGATTTTCTCTTTCTTCTAGGGATGAAATCTTAGGATAAAATGTCATTGGTAGAGACCTTAGTACCCGATTGATGATATTTTTTATGGTGAGGAGTGTTTTTGGGCGTGTTCGGAGAGACCACAATATTGTCAATGGATTTTCGACGTTTCGGATCCATATCAGGACAAGAAGCCTGGGTTCTAATTGGAGGAAATAGTTGGTTATAAATACCGATACTAAGAATTAGTACCTTTTGAACAATGACTGATTCTTTAATTTATTCTCCCAAACCTTTAATAACATTCACTATTTCATCAACTCGCAGAAAGAAAGTTGCAATGTCTTCATATTCCTTCATATTCAATTGTTCAAATTGACTTCTGTAAGTTTAAATCTTAGCTCCTTTGACTTTGACATCTCCTTCATAAATATTTTGAATTTTGTCCCAAATATCCTTTGCAGATTCACAATGCATAACCTTGACATATACTGTATCAACTAGGCCATTCAAAATATCATTTGTATCCCTTGAATTGATTTCATTGAGTTTATTTCTATCTATATATGTTGGAGGAGTGGTAGGTTATATGTATCCATCTACTACTTCTTTCTAGACATCAAATCCATATGATTGTATATAGATTTTCATCCTTATACTCTAAAAGGGATAGTTATGTCCATCAAACTGTGGTAATATAATCTTAACATACTCCATGATGTTCCTTCCAGTGGTTAGAATATTTTCTTGAAGGATCCACTCTGATACCAATTATTGGAATACTAAGAGGGGGGGGTGAATCGATATTGATAAATTCTTATCACTTTCAATCAATCAACAATGCATAACAAATAACCACAGATACATAGTACATTAGAATTTACGTGGAAACCCAAATGGGAGAAAACCATAGAATTATTTTTTATATATATCAAAGATCACATTCATAGGAAGCACAAAATTCCAAATTCTCCATCACCAACTGGAAGGAGGCTCCATCCCCCTATGTATAAGCTCCAACCCCCTATGTATAGGCTCCAACCTGAAGGAATCTACAATTCCCTGAATTCTCTAGCTACAATTGGAAGGAGGCTCCAACCCTCTAGTTTACAGGCTCCAACCTAAAGGATGGTCCAACTCCCTTTGTTCTTTGGTTCCAACTAGAAAGAGTCTACAATCCCCTAATTTACAAGCTCCAACCTGAATTAAGTTCCAAGTCCCTGTATTCTCCTGAACCAACCAAAAGGAGGCTACATCCCCATTTCCTTGCCCCTTCCCACCACCATGAAATATAAGTGTAGACTCAAACCATCACTACCATTGATACTGTCACTGCCACTGTCATTGATACATAAACATGTCACTGTCACTGCCACTTCCATTTCCACTACCACTATCACTACCACTGTCACTGTCACTGTCACTGCCACTGTCGCTGATACATCAACCTGTCACTATCACTATCGCTGCCACTTCCACTATCACTGTCACTGATATACCATCATCAATCAACTATAACTAGATCCAATCACATGGATAGAAAAACCATCACCAAGATGTGCATCAACCCATATGCCATAACAAGCATGTGCTATATCCATATACCATGTATCATATCTATCAACCATGTACCAAAACCTGTACCATATCATGCATCAACCATGTACCAAAACATGTATCATATCAAACATGTACCAAAATATGTCATAAACCATGTATCATGAGCTATGCCTCATCCATAACCATATCACTCATGCTATGTCTCAATCATGCCATATGTTATCTTTCTAGGAGTCACCCTTAGAATTCAAGTGAGGTGAGCCTAGTAACATAGAATTGGATGATTAAATCAGGTTAAACTTGGATGGATCAACAAGACTTGAAAATAAAGGAAATGACAGAGAAGTTACTACAGATTAGTGATGGACCATTAGGTGATGGAGTCATAAACACTCTACTCATAGAAGGCACTAAATATGATCATCAGACAACAAGATCATTTGTTGATAGATAGAAGAATGAACAAGGAAAACATAAGATAAAATGTTCCCTAAAAAAAGATCCTCTCAATTTAATAAATCAACAAATACTTGAATAAAACAATGACCGATGGGAAAAATTACAATAGTTCCTCTGCTGCTCAGGGATCCATAAATCATTGGAAGCCTTTGATCCTAAATTATGAAATATATTCAAATAATAAGATATATAAAACAAAATAATTACAATCTAAAAATCACATCTCTCATGAGTCTTCAATAGCAGTAATGATTACAATCATATGCCCTCAGGCTTACAAATGAGCAACTAAACTGCTCCTCTAGCTCTCTCCTCTCTTGAATTCATCCCCTTCCTTATCAAAATCCACTTTCATATATAGTGAATGATCTCTATCTACCATAAGGAGGTAGAAACCAAGGATATACATAGGATCCTCCTACATTTAGGAGTCTTGTTACAAAAGATTCCAACAAAAACCTAACAAATTCCTATTTTTTGGGATCTTGTCTTTTGAGATAAATTCCTTTTGAAACAGGTCATGATACTTGATCTGGAGATGAAACACATGTACCTAATGTACAACTAACTCCTAGGAGACAATTCAAACCTTCCTTGATAGCTGGAAGCCTTCCCATAGCTCAAATTTGTCAGACTGTTAGAGTTCGCACTTCCCTGTAGGTGATGTTTTTAGCTTTTATCCACAAATATGAAGTGGGTTGGGCTGAATTGTTTTCAGCAAGTCAAAAACATCATATTTTTCCTCAACACCAAATTTAAGAGGAACCCAGTTTGGCATTCAAAATTTATGATCAAAACAATCCTTTGATGTGTGCTAATGCTTACAAGCTGTCATAAATTCCCAGTTCGCAGCGTCGACGTTGTGAACTTTCCTGTAGCAGCCTGTTTCACTTTACCAATGTTTTTAACATCTCAAAATTGTATAAGGTGTCCAAATATGCTACAAAAACTTCATAATCTTGGTCCATAACTAGAAAAAAGCATCGAAATAGATAATCATGGTTTACAAAACATAACCATCACCAAAAAGTTGTAAAATGCATGAAACATGAAATTTGACCAAAATTGATGCTGGTTATGGAGGCTTAATGTCTTCATTTGTTAATTCTGGAACTTCTCCTGGTAGCAACCTTGGCCAGCATGTTCGGGTTTCTCTTGGCTAATTCTTCCTTTAATTTTATGATTTGAGCTTGAAGAGATCTGTGACATAATCCCTGAAAAGTGGTTAGATGTAGGCTCTGAAAACAATGAAATCCTCTTTGACACGATCCTTTTATTGCAATGATGACAAATGAATGCATGGGGTACTTAGAGTACGCTGCAAACTCTCCTAGCGAGTTGGCATCACATACACCCAACTTTGACTTGACACTTGAACAAATGGATGGTGAGAAGGATAAACTCGTGTACAACCTAGAGGTGTGATATGTCAAGGTAACGATGTAAGGATCAAAGGTGTGACTCAAAAACAAAACCAAATTGATTCTTTTTGACCCCTAAAATTCTATGTGCTAACATCTGGCTCCATAGGGGATGGCATGCTCCCTATGAGATGCCAAGAACATGCAGTTCTAGTGCCTTATCCATTCCATCTCTGCAATATGTACTCTGTCTATGCCTTGAGAGCACTTATGATCATTTATTGAAAACTGAAAAACACTCATTGCAAACCAAATGCTTGCATAGCAAGCTTATTTATATACATTCCTACACTAATCAGATTTCCTTTTCTTTTCTTAAGTATAATCAGATTTCCAGTGAATCCATGCAATCATTTGGCTAGTAAAACAAGTTTCTTGTATATTGCAGATGAAAGCATAAAAATAATATAACCTTTGCAACATAAAATGCATCAATGGTTCATACTTACAATTGCAAATTTTTATCAAACCCAAAGCTGCAACATAAGGGGCCTTTTGAAAAATTGTATCCATTAAAAAAACTACTGGATCATGGAGCTCATGGTGAAATTCTATATGATTCAGAAGATAAGACAACTCATGTGCAAAATCTGTTGCATCAAGTATTTTTCTATCCTTATGTTCTGAGCTAAAAGGTGCATAACTCAGGCTGATAAATCCCTCCAAATTAGCTACCATTGGATCAAGGACAACTATTTATTCATGTTGTTCCAGCTGAAGTTTGGATTGTCTCTGCATATTTCCAGTTTCATGACCACTGCCAATTTCATTTTTCTGATTATTTGCTTCTATTCCAATTTCCTAGAAAAGTATATCACTTTGAAAAACATGGGAAATTAGTTGAGGACCGTGAGAAACACTTCTTCAACAATTTCTTCACTACTAACACTCTGATCTTTAAAATTCATAGTTCTTTTATATAAAAGATCAAACTCAATACAACATTCCTCATAAAGAAAATCAACATAATACATCTGTTTGCAATAACCATTGAATGTAGTATGAAAATATTTCAATGAATGAATGCTAGCAACAAGGAGGGTTCTACACCACTCACGAGCATGTCCTTCCAAAGAAATCTGAACATTTTAATAAGAACATCCTCGTGATCAATATTTAGCCTATGCATACACTTGTGAAAATCCAACAAGTTCTCACCAGGATGATCATGCTCGTTTCCCCCAAACCTCGTAAGGAAAGGTTCCCATACTTCTCTATCAAGTAAAAGATTTTGAAAGCCATGTATACAAGAGAAGTCACAAAATGCATACCTTCAAGCCAAAATAACTTCCATTGCATATGAAAATCTGAACTATAACAGTTTCCAGCAGATTCTTTCTTCATGGAGTGGAGTCGCCAGGTGAATGATGTATTCTCTATTATGTGATCATCCCTTGTTCACCATCAAAGATTGGATCTATTCTATGTCATTCTCCCAGGGAAGATTACTTCATTTCTGTCCTCGACTACGACGCCAAAAATGTTATCTTTCTAGGAGTCACCCTTAGACTGAAAGTGAGGTGATCCTAGTCACATAGAATTGGCTGATTAAATCAGGTTAAACTTGGATGGATTAGAAAGACTTGAAAAGAAAAGAAAAGACAAATAAGTTACTGCAGATCAGTGATGGACCATTGGGAAATGGAGTCATGAACACTCTACTCATCGAAGGAACTAAATCTTCTCATCAGACAACAAGTTCATATGATGATAGATAGAAGAGTGAAGAAGGGAAACATAAGATAGAATGTTCACTAAACAAAGATCCTCTCAGTTTAATAAATCAATAAATACTTGAATAAAACAATGTCTGATGGGAAAAATTACAACATATCCTCTGTTGCTCAAGGATCCATAAATCATTGGCATCGTTTGATCCTCAAATATGAAATATATTCAAATAATAAGATATATAAAACATAAGAATTACAATCTGAAAATCACAGCTCTCATGAGTCTTCAATAGCAGTAATGATTACAATCATATGCCCTCACGCTTACAAATGAAAAAAGAAACTGCTCCTCTAGCTCTCTCCTCTCTTGGATCATGAATCCAACCCCTTCCTTATCAAAATCCACTATCATATATAGTGATTGATATCTATCAACCCTAAGGAGGTAGAAACCAAGGATCTACATAGGATCCTCCTCCATTTGGAGTCTTGTTACAAAAGATTCCAACAAAAACCTAACAAATTCCTATTTTTTGGGATCTTGTATTTTGAGAAAAATGCCTTTTGAAACATGTCACGATGCTTGATATGGAGATGGAATACATGTCCCTCATGTTCCTAGGAGACCATTAGAACCTTCCCTGACAGCTGAAAATCTTCCCATAACTTGAATTTGTCATATTGTTAGAGTTTGTAGCGACTTTGAGAGCATGCATTGTGAACTTTCCTGTAGGTGATGTTTTAACTTTTCTCCACAAATGCAAAGTCGATCGGGATGAATTTTTGTCAACAATTTGAAAACATCATGTTTTTCCTCCACGCCAAATTTCAGAGGAACCCAGATTGGCATTCAAAATTTATGATAAAAAAATCCTCTGCTATGTGCTAATGCTTACAAACTATCATAAATTACCAATTCACAGCGCCGACACTGCAGAATTTCCTGTACCATCCTGTTTCAGTTTACAAAGTTTTTAACATTTCAAAATTGTATCAGGTGTCCAACTATGCTACAAAAACTTCTTAATCTTGGTACATGACTAGAAGAAAGCATCAAAATAGATAATCATGGTTTACAAAACATAACCATCATCAAAAAGTTGTAAAATGCATGAAAGAAGAAATTTGACCAAAATTGATTCTGGTTATGGAGGCTTATTGTCCTCATTTTTTAATTCTGGAGCTTCTCCTGGTAGCAACCTTGGCTAGAATGTCCAAGTTTCTCTTGGTCACTTCTTCTTTAAAAGGATGTAGTTATTCCTTTAATTTTACGATTTGAGCTTGATAAGTTTTGTGACATAATCCTTGAAAAGTGGTTAAGTGTAGGCTCTCAAAACAGTGAAATCCTATTTGACATGATCCTTTAATTGAAATGATGACAAATGAATGCATGAGGTACTTAGAGTATGTTACGAACCCTCCTAGTGAGTTGGCAACACATACACCCAACTTTGACTTGACACTTGAGCGAATGGATGGTGACAAGGAGAAACTTGTGTACAACTTGGAGGTGTGACATGTCAAGGTAATGATGTAAGGATAAAAGGTGTGACTAAAAAAAAACCCAAAGTGATTCTTTTTTACCCCTACAATTCTATGTGCTAACACTATACACCATGTACCATAAGCCATGTTGAGAGTAAGTACCATAACATCAATGATGTGACTCAAAAAATTACCAAAACATCAATGATATGTATCCAAACATATACCTTAAGCATGTTCCAGAACCAAGTACCAAGATGTGTGCCTCAACCATGTACCGTGCCTCAACCAAATACCAAAATATATGCTATAAACAAAGTATGATAACATCACCAAGATGCATCAACATCACTAAGAAGTGTACCTCATACATGTGCGAAATATGTGCCTCAAACCATGCATCAAATATGTGCCTCAAGAATGTTCCAATGCCTGAAAAATACACCAAAGACATGCCTCAAACATGCATCATAACATGACCAATTTATAACCCTAAAAACATACATGAAATACTGTATCAGACCTGGTGCATCATCATACCTTTCTCACACTTTCAACAACCTGGAACAAGCATCCTTCTTCAAATTTGGCTCAGCCTCGTGAGACTAACCCATGCATCACACATGGCCTTGTGTGATAAGAGTCATAAAACTCACTTGGGTACCTTGCATGACACTTGTAGCCTGACCCGCAGGGGTTAGTTAAATTAGGGTTTCCTAAAAAAAACCCTCACACACCTGTAATCCCGAAAATTTCTCCTCCACACTCCTTCTCTACCTCATATTCGCCATCTTAGACTCACCAATAAGTCACTTGATCACTTATAAGGCACTAATCCTAGTAAAAATTTGTGTGTTTGAATGTACTAGTGCGAGAATTCTTGAGGTGTATTTATACCTTTTCAAGGATGGAAAAGTAAA